>JAOEHI010003140.1:0-10999 GCA_025447815.1 Percopsis transmontana
CACCCAGACCACTAGACTATCCTGCCCCCTACTGGCTGGGAGTCCAACACCCAGACCACTAGACTATCCTGCCCCTAGTTAAACTGGCATAGTGGCATGTTGTGTTATCTGTACGTTTTTCTTTCTTTCTTTTGATTGTTTGGACAAGACACACTTCCAGACTATTTCCAGACTATAAGTGTGTCTGGTCATTCTCCTGTTTGCCCAGGTTGGTCTCCCTGCTGCCCCAGTGGCCGGAGCGAGGCCTGGAGCCCCTGGGCCAGTGCTTACGGGCCGGCCCGTCCAGCACCCTCACCCACGGCTTTTTCGTGGCCCTGCTGCAGCGGTGGTCCGGACCGGTCGGCGGCCAGCAGCACCAGCACGTCACCGCGGAGTAAATGTCTTTGGCTTTATATACTGTTGCCTGGCGACTCTGCTCCGCTAAGCGCCCTTGAGCAATGTGCGGTACTTGTACCTCGTGGTCGTGGCTGGTTGCCCTGAACAGGGAGATCGGCTGTGGGCGTGTAATGCTGTAGTCTAGCACTTTACAGTTCAGGTCAGTGTGGCGACGGATGCAGTCAGTAAATGGGGATTTGAAATGACGACTACTGTGTGTGTGAGCGGCGTAGGCCAGGAGTTTGAGCCCCCCGATTTAACGCTAAACAGCACCCTCGATCTTATTGGCTCGTGCTAATATATGGCGACGTCAACGAATATTGTGACGACGGAATTCATCAAACACCCCCTTTCTAAAGACGATGACGGACGAAAAACGTCTTTAAAAAAAAAACATGTAATTACATTTAATCAAAATTTCTATTGACGACGATACGACAACACGAAAACTCACTGACAGCTTTAGTTTTTTATAAATACTAGAATAGTTGCAGCAAAACACAACCTTGTACTTATATTCAATAGCCTGTGTTCAGCCTGTAGAGGGTGCTGTTACTGGGATTTGAGTATTAGTGTTGCGACCCCATGAAGGGTCCTGACCCACCCCTCATCTAAACCATTGTTCTCTCCTGCAGGTCCTCCAGACCACTAGAGGCAGCGTGCAGGCCTCCAGCTGCCTCCAAACCACTAGAGGCACCGTGCAGCCCTTCAGCTGCCTCCAGACCACTAGAGGCACCGTGCAGCCCTTCAGCTGCCTCCAGACCACTAGAGGCAGCGTGCAGCCCTTCAGCTGCCTCCAGACCACTAGAGGCAGCGTGCAGCCTGCCAGCCGTTAGCACAGAGGAGCTGAGCGAAAGCGAGGAAGACATGGAAGGGACTGAGGATACGCACATCCCTGCTGAACCACAGACTGAAGACACAACAGCCAAGAGGAAGAGGAGGAGGAGGAGGAGAAAGACCAAAAAGAAGAAGGCCAAGGCAGAGTGAACGTTAACAGTGAAACAGGGAGATGGCAGCGTTGGTGGGCAATGTAACAGAAATAAACTGTTTTAGTTTTATTTTCAAACATGGTTTCTGTCTCTACTTTGTTTCTACTTTTAGATTAAACTTTGTCATTGCAGAAGTACTAAGACACAATGAAATGCAGCTATTTTTTGTGTAAAGCCATATCCTGCAAATGGTAATATAGTGCGAGTGTAGGCAGGTATAAAATAATACTGTAAATATACATTATGGAGATATACAATATGATACAGACGGATACGGGCATTAAAAAACTAGGGCAGAGATTTTTGATCCACTCTACCAGGGATGAGGGATACACAGAAGGTATAGTATATGCACATAAACGGTTATATACAGATGTATGTGTGCAAAAAGAGATATTACTGCCTATGTATTACCAGAGCAGTTGTTACAGTTTCTGACCCATTGACCTAACGTGACCAATCATTACGAGAAGATTATGATATTGTGAAATAGTATCATGTTTGACTGTGTCAGGCTTTGACAGTACATGCAAATGTTATTCACCTCGATCCCTGCTGAGTCCAGGCCAATCTAGTTATGTGTTGAATTAATGTGCAATTCAAATATGAAATGATGTTGCAGGTGGAGCTGCATTAATAAAAATAATTGTTTTAAAAATAACATAATCATAATAGCTCCTGCTACCCGTGTTGTTGTTTTAAAAGTGTCAGCTCCGAACAAATCAGTGAGTTACAAGCTTTTGTTTTTTAGGGTTAGACGGGTCTACTGCGACATTAAATTGTAGATTAAATGATTGTAGAGGCACGAAGGAGCCCTGTTTTGAAGGGTTTCTCTTAATCTGTATGTTCTACAAGACACGGTGACGGGAATATGAATGTAGCTATGCCACGACGTGTTATTATGACCACGTGTCTCTGGGCATAGGGGGTAGTGCGGTTGCGCTCTGGGCCAGTTATGTAGGCCTAATATTGTAAATTAATGTAACTATTGTGTGAGAGCTGGCAATGTTTTGTAGAATCTATTTTATTAGTAGAAGATGGTAGTAAGTGGTAAGTAAATGACGCATCCGAAACTTAACGGTTGACCTGCCCGTGTGAAAGTTATATCATGGAATAGCATTGCGTTCTAGGTCGACGCCACACGATGGCGATATAATCCTGTAGTCTGGATGTATTTTGAGTTTATTTCATGGGAAGCGCAATGTGCAGTGTTTTTTTTTTGGTTGATATATATACATTTTTAAATCTTCTATCATTTTACATAGGCCTACTAGCCTCCTGTTGATCCCAGCATCGCATGCTTTTCACAAAATACATGCGGGGCTAGTATGTGTAACCAGCGTGAGTTTCATGCATGTGACCCATTCCTAGTCAACGTTAAGCAGCTGGACTATTTCTTTTCGATCCTATATATGAGTAGCCAATAGGCTACAGGCTAACCACATTAAAAGCACATTTGAACCTATTAATTGTAAAAAAAAAACAAAAAAAAACAGCTGCGTGAAACTGCGTGAAATACTTTTAACTTTGCTAAAAACAATTCCATATCATTTTGTAACTATAATTGGGGTGTATGTTATTGGTTTGCGTTCGTTAATAGAAACCCCCCATGTGGGCTGCCACATGGATATAAAGCTACCAGTCAACCACGTTAGTGTAGTCAACGGAGGGTTTGTCCACTTACTTATCGTGACGTCACCCATAGGTTTTCTGAAGAACGGGGTTTGAAGCCAAGTGTGCAGGCACGGGCCGTCGCCATCTTGGCTTGTCAGACTCCCGCCTAACTCCCGGCTATGTATAATGGATGGATACATTGATGGCTTAATATAATTTCAACTGATGAGTTATATAAAGATTCAGTTGTCATGAACGGGGATGAGACAAACCCGTTTTTAAAGATTCACTTGTCATGAACGGGGAAGAGACAAAACCGTTTTTTGTACCAGGCTGTAAACATGTTTATTTCTGCTGTAAAGTTGGACATTTTAACATGGGGGTCTATGGGGATTGACTCCCTTTTGGAGCCAGCCTCAAGTGGCCATTCGAGGAACTGCAAGTTTTGGCACTTCCTCATTGGCACCATTTCGAATGTTGCCACTTGATACATACATACATACATACATGCACACGCATGCGCAGACAAGCCGTTTTTTTGTTGCCGACGTTAGCTTGAAATCCCATCCGTCATATATGGCGCTCCACACCGGCTGTTGCTCACCATGGGTTCTCCATTTAGGGGGAGCAAGATTTCGATTGGTATGTATGTAACTGTAGCTCCTGTGGGGATACTCGTAGTTCACGTTGGGCCAATTCATGTTCCTAGCCGAGCCGTTAAGTTCTAGCTAAAGTTTTCATTAGACGTCAACATTTCACAGTCAAGTGTCAGTTTGTTATTACAATTACAGTTGGGTCATTTAGCAGACAACTAGACTAGCCCCCCTTACAAAACTCAAATGTTGATGAAATAGGTGAAACATAATAGTTAATTGTTAATTGTTCTGAGGAGCGAATGATACACTTTCCAGTAATGTTGTGCAAATTCATAGGTGAAGTAATTTAGGCTAATAATTGTAAGTCGCTTTGGATAAAACTGTCTGCTAAATGCTGTAAATGTAAATGTAAATCAACTGAAATATGCAACTGTGAGGGGAGAGTTGATTTTTAACCCAAAATTATGTTGTTTTTAAAAAGTCCGGTATTTAGCTTGCATTTTTTTAAATTTATTTTATACACAAATTATTGATCCTTTTGTGATGGTTCCCTTGTGACCAATACAATAATAACCCAAGGTTAATGAGCACAATACGTTGTAAAGCAATTCGCTAAAGGAGAACTTTAGCAAATTGCGTGAAGTTCATGTGTTATATAGTGAGAGAATGAAGCTCTATACTATGGGCACGCAAAGGCCTGCTCCTTCCTCAAATCTATCTAGAATTGTATAACTTGTATCCCTTCAGTGACCGGTCCTGGTATGGCTTAATCTGTGATGGGGAGCGTTTTTTCCTCTCACACATACACACACACACACACACACTTGAGTTTGTGTACGCGGGTTCCCTTTGAATCTTTCACTAGCCTTCTTAATTATCGACACACGCATGAAATATGCACGCCAGGCGTGACAGGCGGGCGTCTGCGTGACCCAATCGGGCCACCGTAGCGGGGGTCTGCGTCTGCGGCAACGCTGTACAAGCTAAAGGCTAACCGCTAAACGCGGGGGGTCAAATTCCCGTCTGGCCGAGGTGCAACTCTATCCTTCTTTTAGTACGAGACCTACTAAGGTCGGTTTTGTGAAATGTGTATTTATACGTAACCAAAGCAATGGTTGCATTTATTGATCTTTTCTAACACCGTAGCAACACCAGGAGAGCCTTCGTGTGTAGCGGGAGTCAGTTCGTTCAAGTTTTAGGTGTTTTCTCAGAACGCGTTTGACCCCGTGTTTGGGTCCCAACAAGGTCAGGTTGTGTTGACGTGAGGTGTCATCGTGCCCGGCTGACGGAGGAATAGAGCATGCAGACAGGATATTGTTTTATTGTTTTAAATCATAATTTCACATCAGCAGCTGTCGACAAGTGACCGAGGAGGTTATAAATCCTCAATGAAATGCTCCAGACAAAAGGTGCAGTAAACAAACCATCCCTTTTATTGGCGTGAATAGGTCCCCATCTAAGGTGTGTGTGTGTGTGTGTGTGGGGGGGGGGTTAGAACCATTTAAAAACAGCACTGAGATAGACCACGCCCCTACTTGTTTCCTTGGGTCGGGGTTGGCGGAGGCTTACAGAACAGCACAGAGAGCAGGCACACACTATGGGACTTGAAATCCCTTCACTTCACTCTAGGATCACTGCTTTTACAGACAGACGGGCCGCTATGGCCGTGCCGGAACTTTGCGGCGTTGGCGTCCTACTTGGCGCTGGCGCTGGCCAGCATCTTGTGGACCGCCTGGCAGATGGCGTCGCGGTCGATGCCGAAGGCGCGGAGCAGCTCGTGGGGCTTGCCGCTGCGGGGGACCTGGCTCACGGCCAGCCGCCGCACGCTAACGCCGCTCTCGCTAGCCACCGCAGAGCACACGGCCTCGCCCAGACCACCTGCGTTAGTGGGGGCACGTTAGTAGGGCCATGTAGGGCTATGTAGGGTCATGTAAGGTCATGTAGGGCTATGTAGGGCTATGTAGGGTCATGGTTAGTAGGGCTATGTAAGGTCATGTAGGGCTATGTAGGGCTATGTAGGGTCATGGTTAGTAGGGCTATGTAGGGTCATGTAGGGCTATGTAGGGCTATGTAGGGTCATGGTTAGTAGGGCTATGTAGGGCTATGTAGGGTCATGGTTAGTAGGGCTATGTAGGGTCATGTAGGGTCATGGTTAGTAGGGCTATGTAGGGTCATGTAGGGTCATGTAGGGTCATGGTTAGTAGGGCTATGTAGGGTCATGTAGGGCTATGTAGGGTCATGGTTAGTAGGGCTATGTAGGGTCATGTAGGGTCATGTAGGGTCACGATAGTAGGGTCATGTAGGGTCACGATAGTAGGGTTATGTAGGGTCATGTAGGGTCATGTAGGGTCATGTAGGGTCACGGTTAGTAGGGCTATGTAGGGTCATGTAGGGTCATGTAGGGTCACGATAGTAGGGTCATGTAGGGTCACGGTTAGTAGGGCTATGTAGGGTCACGGTTAGTAGAGCTATGTAGGGTCATGTAGGGTCACGATAGTAGGGTCATGTAGGGTCATGGTTAGTAGGGTCATGGTTAGTAGGGCTATGTAGGGTCATGGTTAGTAGAGCTATGTAGGGTCATGTTAGTAGGGCTATGTAGGGTCATGGTTAGTAGGGTCATGGTTAGTAGGGTCATGTAGGGTCATGTAGGGTCACGATAGTAGGGTCATGGTTAGTAGAGTCATGTTAGTAGGGCTATGTAGGGCCATGTTAGTAGGGTCATGTAGGGTCATGGTTAGTAGGGTCATGGTTAGTAGGGTCATGTAGGGTCATGTAGAGCTATGTAGGGCCATGTTAGTAGGGCTATGTAGGGTCATGGTTAGTAGAGCTATGTAGGGTCATGTAGGGATATGTAGGGCCATGTTAGTAGGGTCATGGTTAGTAGGGCCGTGTGTGTGTGTGTGTGTTCAGCGCCCACCTTCATAGTAGTGGTCCTCCACGGTGATGATTCGGCCCCGGGTGGCCCTGGCGTTCTCAACGATGGTCATGGAGTCCAGGGGCTTGATGGTAAACGGGTCGATCACGCGGATGTTGATTCTCTCTGGGAAAGGGGGAAATACAGGACAGAGGGCACCGCCTTGTTTAGGAACGCCCCCTGCAGGGCGTTGAGCAGGTGGAGGAACGCCCCCTGCAGGGCGTTGAGCAGGTGGAGGAACGCCCGGAGGAAAGACCTTTTTAGTCATGAATGTTGAATGAATAGAAAAGACTTGAACCTCTCACTCAATGTGTTTCTTTACGTGGGACAGACTTGCTGTTGGTGCGTGTTATATGGAACATTAAATATCATAATTCATGATAGTCCATACACTAATGGAAACGCTTAACGATTTATTTATTTCCTTCCTTCCTTCCTTCCTTCCTCCCTCCCTCCCTCCCTTCCTTCCTTCCTCCCTCCCTCCCTTCCTTCCTTCCTTCCTTCCCTCCCTCCGCGTACCTTTCTTCAGTAGTTCAGCAGCTGCCAGGGCCTCGTGGAGGGTCACTCCTGCGCCGATCACCGTCACCTGGTCGTCGCTGGTCTTGTGCACCACCTGGTTTCAGTGGGAGACGACAAGTTCCATCACTTCCATCGCTTCATGCAAGGACCTAGGTTAGGGGCCGTGTGCTTGTTTAGGTTGTGTACAGGAGCAGAGACCTTAGCCTGTCCAACATGGAAGTCCTCGTTGTTGTTGTACAGGACACTGTTCTCTGGGCGACTGGTTCGGATGAAACACAGACCCTGAAATAAAGAGGAAGGAAGCCTGTTAAAGAGGGAGAGTTAAGGAGATGACGTAGATGTTCAAATTAGTGTAACATGGAGCAGGTAGGGGTTAGGCATCTTGCTCAAGGCTCAAGGATGCTTACAGGTAGGCCAACTGCAGGGCTTGAACCCACGACCTACCGGCTGGGAGTCCAACACCCAGACCACTAGACTATCCTGCCCCCTACTGGCTAGGAGTCCAACACCCAGACCACTAGACTATCCTGCCCCCTACTGGCTGGGAGTCCAACACCCAGCTGCCGCTATGGCAGGATAGTGTAGTGGATACTATCCTGCCATAGCGGCAGAAATAACCTTAGCTTAGCATAGCGTTGTCTATGACCAGCGAAGCAGAGAGCAGTGTCTGTTGCCATGGTACACACATACCGCGTCACTTCCTGCGTGACCGCATTTCCCGCCGCAGGTACACCACAAAAGACACTTGTCTTGTTACACCGTACAAAGCTTTAACCCAATGTTAACGTAGACCTCTACCTTTGTGTTGGCCGCCAGCTCTACGGCCTTCTCCGTGGAGACGCCATCGCTAGGGTAGAACACGGTTGCCGTGGGGATGGCTCTGAACATGGCCAAGTCCTCCAGGCCCATTTGAGATGGACCGTCCTCGCCTGAAGTGTGTACACACACACACACACACACACACACACACACACACACACACACACACACACACACACACACACACACACACAGAGAGTCTGGTGCATGCTGGGTACCTGAGGAAGAAGTGAAAGAGGCTGCTGGGTGCCTCTTACCAGCGGAGAAGATGATTGACAGTTGAACTGGTGAATAGGTTGAATATAAAAAAGTTAAGTAATAGATGATAATAATAATAATAATAAATAGATACAACATGAATGAAAGATGGCTTTGACTAATGAGGACAGGTGCAGCCCACCTGTATGCATCCCAATACAGGCACCGTGTTGTTTCTCTAATCTAATGTTACCCTTATCAGATCCACGCATGTCGCTTACTCTGTCGGCAACAAGCAGTTGTATTGCTTTGGAAGTCCATACATGGGCGTGCTGGCGTCAAACAAGGTCTACTGAGAAGAGAGCGAGCGGGCGATTGGCTGAAGAGAACCTAGCACTGACCAATGGAGACGCCGCAGTGGGAGCCACAGAGGTTGATGTTGCTCTCAGAGATGGCCGCCATGCGCAGCTGGTCGTACGCTCTTGTGAAGAAGGTGGCAAAGGTGCTGGCAAACACCACGGTGCGATCCCGCGTGGCACAGCCTATGGCAACGCTCACCTGGGGGAGGGGGAGGGGGGAGGAGAGGAGAAGAGTCATGAGGAGCTTCGTCTGAAGACGAACACAGGTGTGGGTGTCACTCGTAGACACAGCGAGGCACGTGAAGTCAAATGGGTCTCCGGAATACAGCCGGCTAACACGCCAGAACCGGAACCATCCTCGAGGTAAATACATTCTGACTTGATTGGCTAAACGTTAAAACCAGGCTTCGCCGACACCGCGGCAGAGTGACTATTTCACTGCTCTTACGACCCAAAGATAAGATGAACTTTATTGTCCAGGGGGAGAATCAGTTCTGTGTTCCGACACACAGCACTGTAGGCTACACACAATGTTCCATGCATTTCCAACATTAAGAACAAACAAACTAATGTAATGCCAAACATGTACGAGCAAGCATCTGTACGTGTCAAATAAGAGATCTTATCTCATAAGAGCAACGTCAGCAGAATACAACGACAGGTTACTGGGCAGACTAGAGCGAATGAGTAATTCATGTGACATGGTGATGATAAGGCCTTTTGATCGGTCTAGTCTGAGTAGGACTCACAGCAGGTCAAAGTCAACTGGCATAGACAGGCACATGACTTATTATGGGTAATATGAAGAGGCAAAGCCCAATCACAGATCAGGAACAGCCCTGATTACAGTAATTAGTAATAACTCACTGTCATTAGGAATACATTCAAAGGGCACAAGGTACATTTTGTAAACATTGATGAATAAGGTCGTTTTTGTATGAATGTCATAATTATCGCATTCAATTCGATTTGCCTCTGATTTGTTTGGCCAAGTTAATCTTGTCAAGCAACCTTTCTTTCTCAAGACAGATTCTGATTGTAAAGCACTGTCATAACTGTCATTGTAATATGCCAGTGCAATATCAGATCACTTGCTAACTGTGTTCATAAAGAGACTCGTTCACATGTTGGAGCTGTACACATCAAGCGTAAGAGTAAAATTAAAAGCGTGTTCATTTTCACGAAGAAGTGAGCAAAAAAGCGGGCAGATATTCTGGTGGGGGGATGCGACAGTCGCGGTCAAATTTTGCATTCGTCATTTCCGGTAAGTGCACAACTGGCGTGTTTTGACTCTGAGACAATTACAATTACAATTAGATCATTTAGCAGACGCTTTTATCCAAAGCGACTTACAGTCACACGGTGCTATTACATGGAGCAGGTAGGGGTTAGGCATCTTGCTCAAGGATGCTTACAGGTAGGCCACCTCCGAGGATCGGACCCACGACCTTCTGCCTGGGAGTCCAACGCCCAGACCACTAGACTATCCTGCCCCCTACTGGCTGGGAGTCCAATGCCCAGACCACTAGACTATCCTGCCCCCCGAGACACTACTACTACCCTGTCGAAACTCCCACACTACGCTGTGTGCCGCATCGTTCCCCTACCATGTTCTGCTCGGCGATGTAGCACTCCACGTAGCGGTCGGGGTGCTCGTTCTTGAAGAGCTCGGCGAAGGTGGAGTTCTTGGTGTCTCCGTCCAGGGCGATCACCCGCTCGTTGTAGCGGCCGAGCTTGGCCAGAGCCACGCCGTACGCCTTCCTCGTAGCGACCTGGCGGTACACACACACACACTCATCATTCATTGGTGGTTCGCGGACGAGGCTGCAGGAGTAACATGCACACGACCAGAGATTAAATATCGATCGATGGTGCAATACGAAGGCATTGGGAATGGGGAATGACCTTATGTGGACACACCTGTAGGGTCAGATGTGGGTAGTGGTCTTCAAAGTGTTGGTCGGGACCCACCAGCGGGTCAGGGGTAACGCCCAGAACTAGAAGCAACAACCTCGTTCGTACGTTGGAGACAACCATGGGGTGTAAAATCCAAGATGGCTCCCGACGCATTTTGCCTGATATATCTCCACCGCGCGTCAACATAAAAGTTGGACCTACTGTATGCAGTTCCATCATTTACACCACGCAGAGCTGGGTGGCTTTTATTCTGAAATGGGTCTCCAAAATGCCTACAGGCGTCAGTTATTGGCAGGTTAAAGGCTAGCACATTTCAAGGCAACGATGGACGGCGGTGTGCTTTCTCTGACATAAACTTAGATATTTTCTATTTTCTATATAGCTGGGGTGGGCTGGTAACACCCCTATTGGCGACGCTTAATGGCTTTAGATTAGCATGGCAGTGAATGAAGATGGCTCCGCCCACATCGGTCTTCCATGGCACAGCGGAATGTTGATTCCCTGGTCACGCCCAAATTGAGTTTTTTGTTGTTTTGTTTTTAATGGTGATGTTTAGATAATATATAGATTATACACTTTCCCATTCAAGTGAATGGAAAAGTGTGTCCAAACTTGGAACTGGAGATATATATATATAGATATCTATATATATATCTATATATATATAGATATCTATATATATATCTATATATATATAGA
>JAOEHI010003141.1:0-10999 GCA_025447815.1 Percopsis transmontana
CTTCTCTTTGAAGTAACATAATCACATTGCAGCAAGACATTTTTCTAACACTATTAGTATTTAATCATGCTCTTTGCTGAAGTGGCACTTTGTCAAAAAGCTGGTCTGAATGCTGTAAAGAAAAAGAGCACTTACGTTTTTCTTGCATTAGATTGAAGCCAGGCAGTTACATTTTGTCGATGACCTGAGACTTTTTAATTTAATCTGAAATGATAGTATTTCATTAACCTCTAAAGTCTAAGGATTAAGGAGGCTAAGCAGTAATATATTTTACACAACCAATTACTCTAAATTAAATGCTGTGGCTGTGCAGCATTTTAGTTATTTTATTTTAGTCTGGGCATTTTTTCCTATGCCAATATTCACCATTATTTATTGCTCCAGCTGTACTATATAACTACAGTACTACGAGCACCATTTGTACTACTACTACTACTGCTAATATTAATAATAATAATTTTTCAATAGTAACACCTCATCTTCCTCATCCCCTGGGGACCAGTGTGAAAGGATAGAGACAATGATGGAACCTGTCATTGATCTCTCCCTGCCGTGTCATCTTCACTGCCTCACATCTCAAGGACAATGACAAATTCAGACACTCACAGTATGCTGCCCACTCCAACCTACTGTCTCTCTGTGACATACAGTGCAATAGCAGGATCAATAACGGTTGTGATTGGTGCACTCTCTTTTTCTTGATTGCAGAAGCATTCTCAGCTGGTCCTGGTTATAAAGTCTACGGGGAACAGCTTTAGCTTTGTAAGACTTGGTGTGTACCTATTTTTACACAGGTACACAGGTGTAGTTTTGTGTTTTTTTTAGCTATTTTGTTAGCTGTTTAATGATGTACACTGGAGGTTCAGCTGCATTTTCTTCAATAATGACAAGGAAGCGAGGCTACAAGTCAGATTAGCAGGTGTTTTTGTGGTCACAGAAAATACTTCTGGTCAATGGTTTCCAGAATAGCATTTAAAAATGCAGGGTAAGGTTTTCATATTTCAAGCTTTATCTCTCACATGGCAAACACTACAGGTGCAAGGCACACAATAATAGTAAAATGGCAAAAAATAGCACATAGCAAGGTTCCCAATAAAGCAGAACAAAATATACCTCCTTGAGGATGGAAACAGAGCTCTGTCCTAATGCAGTAATAGTAATGTCTACCCTTTTCTGAACCGATTTTGTCTTTTGGGTGATATTTTGGTCCTGAAGTCTGGTGAGGTTTCTTTTAGAAATCCTGACATTTTTCAACTCTGTGACTGTGACAGTACTTGACTTTGATGTATAATAAAACAGAGGCCAACACCACATCATCATCTGCAATACCTGTTTATCTCTTTCTTCTTTTGTCTAGATTTTGTTGGCTAGTGTGGCTAACAAAGGAGCTAATCAACTAAAAGGCAAATTCATTACGAGATTGTGCATTTATCATTTACCTGAGTGCAGACAAACATGGTCCCTTTTTTAAAATTCTATTCAAGGTTTTCTGACCAGGGGCCACTAATGACTGTTTATTCTGTTGAAGTCTAAAGTGGCATACTGACAGATTGGATATACATCAACACTAAAAGGTTATTGGCAACTACTGGGCAATGTCAAAGAAAAATTCAGCTTCAATCAATGTTTTCTCCACGCCCAATAATTAGCCACGACGTGCCAAATAACCTAAACATATTTTGGCACGTCGTGGCTAGAACTGGCTGATGTTCCTTTAATGCATGTATAGATGGAATTGACTCTCTGTCTGGTTCCGCCTGTATAGCTTCCTTAACCTAAATATAAGTGTACACACTGACATTCAGGAGGAATTCTTTTTAAAAACAACACATTTACTAAACCTTTAAGTTCATCCACTAAATTCCAATGCATTTCAAAAATATACGTTTAAATATCTACAAAAAGTATATTTTTACACGATTCCTCCAAAGAAAAATCAAATGTGTGTTTAAATTTCCATTTTGACGTGAACACGGATCCAAAATTGAAATGGACTGCAATTGAAAAATCCTTCTTTCTATTCTGCTAGATAGGCACTAAGAATGTTAAGCACTTTGTAGTTAGCAATTATTGACTGTTTGAAGAGTGCTAACTTTAGATTATTGTAAATATTAATTGTTTTGAGGAGCGAATGATACACTTTCAAGTAATGTTGTGCAAATTTATAGGTGAAGTAATTTAGCTACTAATTGTAAGTCGCTTTGGATAAAAGCGTCTGCTAAATGTAAATTGATGTGGACTTTTTATTGAAGGAAGCTATAGAGCCAAAAGTTTAATATCCCTTTAAGGCCATCAATAATGTGGACTATTCACATTCCACATTCAGTCATTCGGCATCACAGTGAAAATGTATGTCTGCCTGGTTGTGGGAGATGTGATAATGAAATGTATTCAGCTTATAAAATGCCGAATAGAACATAAAAAGGCACAAATAAATGGGGTCATTAACATTAGAACAGGTTGCTCTGCTGTCACCACCGAGTCCTGTAGACCCCCTGTGCAAGTTCTCGTGGTCCCGTTGTTTCTTGAACAATAAAGAATGAGTTTGCCTACTGCATGCAGGGAGCCCGATGACTGTAGCCCCTTTCTCCACACTGACAGTAATTACACCTGTGTTCGTGTGTGTGTATCTGAGCGTGTGTGTGTGTGTGTGTGTGAATACATACCAGTGTGTCTGTGCATGTGTTCCTGTTCAGTTATTTTAGCAGATGCTTTTATTCAAAACGCTGTATTCTCAATGCACAGTGTTTGCTCACATTATTTGTGTGTGTGTGTGTGTGTGTGTGTGTGTGTGTGTGTGTGTGTGTGTGTGTGTGTGCGTGTGTGCATCAGTGCCATGTTGCAGAGAGGAGCTGGCAGCCTAGATAAAGCCTAAGGCCCTTGGAGAGAAGTGTGGGGCTGAAGAGGAGACCTTTGGAATTCAAGCCATTTCCCCGGGAGGTGTCCAGGTAGCGCCCGATTATTCTCTCATAAAAGGAAACTAAAAAAATGCAAATGCCTTCTCCTTCCAAGGAGTCAGTGTAATTATTTCCTTCTAATAGAGGCAGACTGCGTAGGAGCTCCTTTTGTGTTGCCCATTGGCTTTGTTCTGATTTAAAAGGGCCGGTAATTTAACGACCACACATCAGAATGGTGCCAGAAGTCAACATTGTTAAACTGCGTTTAGTCTTTCATCAGACACATCAGTTGCCGTCTTCATCTGTCTTGATGGACAGAAAACCATACCCAACCATAATTATAAACAGCATGGTATCCAAACAAGGGGCACGTTGCCTTCGTCTGGATACAGGGGGTACATCTCGTCACTTTATATTTTCCTTTTTACATGCACAATGCAATCCCTTCTGTAATTGTAACGGTCCGAGGCGCCCCCCCCCCCCCGTTCGCTCCCGCCGGTGTACTGGCCGGCAGCCGTCCACGTCGCCAACGCAGCCCCAGCTTCACACCTGTCACACATAAAAGGTACGCCATTGTTGGAAGCAATTTGTTTCCCATTATATTTCAAAGACTTTATGTGGACCTCCTTTGCATGAAAAGTGCTGGGTTATTATGTGCCAATAGCGGCAATATATTATTTACATGCCCATAGAATATAGCAACCATTTGTACGTGTGCTTACAGGAAGGCAGCATCGCTTACAGCATGGAAAAGTTCAAATGTTCAGACCTTTCACACAACCCCCCGTCAGGAGAGAATTGCTGTGGTAGAAAGTAAGAAGTGAGATCAGCATGGGGTCATCAGACGCCACCCCTTCACACACACACACACACACTCTGAGTTCATGTTGAGAAATCAAACGCTCATTCGCGTTGAGACATTCATTAAGGTTGTGTCTCTGATGTAGGAGTACTTCTGGTAGAATGACCTTTAAACCTACGTGCTCGCTTTCCTGCCTATCATTTCCGAGGAGGGTCCTTATTCATGTGGGTTTTTGTAGCTTTTTAAGAATGGGAAGCTCAGAATCAGAAATCAGAATCAGAAAAAAGCTTTATTGCCAAGTACGTTTTCTACGCATACAAGGAATTTATCTTGGTGTTGTTGGTGCATGTCAAGCACTCTCCAAATACAAGAAAGACAGGACATCAAGTACTGAAAACACAGCCAATACAATCAATAATACAATACAAGTATGTATACAAGAGCAGTGCAGCTGAGTAAGTACAGTAACAATGTGCAAATGTAACAATGTGCAAATGTTCCCAATGTGCAAATGTAACAATGTGCAAATGTTCACAGTATGAAACAGTAGTAAATTGCATCTGTGATATCAGAGTACAGTGAATTGCGTCCACCAAAGGATTCTTCTATGTGGTTTAATTTAAAGACAGAAGGAAATGAAAATTAACTTTTTTTATTAATTTCCCCCAGTTAAAATATGCACCTAATAAACGTATTCCAAATAAATAATAATAATTCAGTTTTCAGCAATTTAAATTCAAAATCTAATCACATTAACTTCCTGTAAAACAGAAACATTTTTGAGTTTACGTAGGCAGGTCCCAGAGGGTGTGCTTAACAGTCCAACCAATAATAACAAGATTTTCCTCGTTCTCCTTTTCCCTCACTCCTATATAAAACCTGCAAGGGGAAAAATCTGTGAAGCTGCATAAATAGAGCTAGCTAGCCATGGTTCGCAGGTGCATTTTCAGTTCACTTCATTCCCTTCTCCCTATTCCCAAAATAACCTGGTTGCTGAGACAGATTTTTTTTTCCTTGGACGCAGATGGGGTGAAAGATGAATTAAACAAATTAGATCCCTGCTTTAAAATGCTGGTTTACTACAAAATATGTCGGATTACGGACACGAGAGCTCTCTGACTTCTATTTCACGTTCACTTTAGCATACTGCTGCTAGCAGTATTTGCACAGTATTTGTGTATTGCTATTTGTGTATTGCTATACTGCATTCTATTAAATGCAGTATTTTGAGAGCATGAGAGCTTTTACAAACCCAATGTGAGGTATCATCAGTTAAGAAGCCCCACAAAAAGGGATTTCTGCTGCCGCAGAATGCTCTTCTTAATTCTCCTGATAAATACAAACAGTTGCTTTGCAAGCGTGCTCTTTTCATCACCAGTCTTCTTAAGTTTGATGTAGTTACATCACGTTTCAGATGTGCTCAGTTCAGCCAAAGTCAGTGTGGATCACTTGGCAGCTTTGTTTCAGGCATTATGTGTAAAGTGCCTTGCTAAAGGGTTTGCTTACATGGTTTGCGCAGGCTTTCTCCTCAGGAACAGTGATTTTTTAATAAATGTGTGTAAGTGTTTTCAAGCCTTACAAGAGTGTGAGGGTGTGAATGTGAGGGTGCCAAACTAGTTATGCGTTTAGAGGTGTTATTTTTTTCTTCATTTTGAATGAAGAATAAAATAATTCAATTCCTCTGTTTAGTTTAGCACTCTTGCCCATACAACGAAGGCAGACGGTGACAACGTGTAGCTTTAAGTCCAAGAATATACCTTCAATCTGAAAGAATTGAATGAATGTCAGTTAATGTCAGTTCTGTATAAAGTATTGATTTATAAATGAAATGCCATTTTATTGTAATATGTTACTAATAATAAATAGGGGGAATTCATAATTTTAGGAAGATAAACGCACAAGGATGTTGCTATGCTATGGCTCCAGGGATGATACAAACACACATCCCTGAAGCAGTTAGGAATTTCGCGTCTTGATTGACGATGCGTTCAGTGTTTTGGCAGAAGAGGCATGGCTGAGTAGACGGGTCTGCTAATACACCTCATGGGAGCGTGTGCGAGGTGTGATTTTCTCTAAAAGTAGTTCCTCTCAACTGAGGGATTTCATGCCGATTAGAGGCAGAACGCTAACTCTGCTAAGGTATTATGTATGTAGGCACAACATATGGAAATACCTGCTCAAAACAGGACGTTTCGAAATAACTATGAAATCGCATTATGGTAGTAGATCTTTCATGTGTTTTTTCTGTAAAGATGTAAAATCTCTCAAACACTACACCAACCTGATGTTCCATGGTGTAGTTGGGTGAATTCATATTAATATTTATTATTTTTGTGTGATATCCCCCTCACATCCCCTTTCCTGTAGCAATCTATTGTATTGCAAACACCTACCACATGTGCTTATGTGATCTGTGTGGTGAGTATAGGGACAGAGAATCACATATGCCACTTCGTGCCATTTGGAGAGGCAGGTTAAAACGTACCGCCATGTTAAAAATAACATGTCTCATCCTCCAAATCGACACAGCTTTTTTTGGTCTCATTCTCCACAGTAGTGAGCATGCCCTCTGTGCTGCAGGGCACCGGGCTCTCTTACTGCATTTTAAATCCTCACCCAGCTCCATATTTCCCTCTGCAAAGCTCTTACTGTTGTTGAATTAAATTTGGTTAAAGTGCTAGTGCGTAGGTTCTAGTATCATTACTTGATTTAGGGTCTATCTGTAGTGTGAACATGCATTATACCTGAGCAGAATTAATATATGGCCTCCAATCATTCAATTATCCAATCCCTTGGTTGAGAGGAACGGCTGTACTTACTTGCAGTAGCAGTAGTTCCCAAACTTTTCTAAACCATGGTGCCCCTTTTATATGATTATTTTTTCCAAGGCACCCCAAAACCTCAAAACGAAACAAAATAGTTTGCACCACACCTGTTGAATGTTGATATAGGCCTACTGAATGTTTTGATCTAAATCATTCTAAATGAACATTAACGGTGAACAATGAGAATTGAGAATGACAGATGTTTTATTTAAAAAAATAGCCAACGGATTTATGCTGTATATGGCCTACACGTTTTGTAAAAAAATAAATGATGGTGCCTTTACTAGCTTTTCATGTATGTTAGGGACGGAAAGGCCTGCTCATAGAGATAAGATGTTGGGAAGGGTAAAAGGACGCTGATGGCACAGTCTAAAAGAGATGGATATTTGTGTCCCACAAGCAGCCAAACGTATCCAAACAAGTGCAGTCCATAGCGAGATCTGCCAGTTCATCTGGGCTTTAATTGGCAACTTCTTGACTGATTGGTTCACTAAGGAGTTGAAAGGATCGCATATTCAATCGTGGTCTTCATATGTAGCAGGAAAAC
Source organism: Percopsis transmontana (assembly GCA_025447815.1). Classification (NCBI taxonomy): domain Eukaryota; kingdom Metazoa; phylum Chordata; class Actinopteri; order Percopsiformes; family Percopsidae; genus Percopsis; species Percopsis transmontana. Next base: position 7,072 of record JAOEHI010003141.1, read on the forward strand.
AAGTCTCAAATCTCTCCTCGAGGTTCACAGCTTAAGCTTGGATTGGAAACTATTCAGTTTATCATATTGTCAACTGCACATGTAGAGAGAAGGAGAGTTAAATGCAAAAGAGTCTCATTAGCTAATTAGTTAAAAACTAAACAACGGTTTTTAAAAAAGCATTTTGATACAGTATATATAGAGATATGATTGAAGAATTTTCAAAACACAATTGTGCCATAAAAATCTAAGGAGCAGTGGCACCTCTCGCTTGTCGTCACAACACTCTAGGTGCCACCCAGTTTGGGAACCATTGCTTTAAACACAAAAAAAGAACACCCAATACTGATGTTTTAAGCAACTAGCCAAACAAAACCAGAGCTTGCATACGCTCTGTCAAGATTTGGTCTTTGTTTGTTCCTTGTTTTGGACTTTTATTTTGTATTACTCATGTTTGTTCCTGGGTTTGGCCTTTTTTTGTATTCATGTACCTTGCTTTCCTGTCTCTGTTCCCTGTGTCACTGATCCTGCCTCTTGTGTCACTTCCTGGTTCTTGGTGTCATTGGTCCCACCTGTTTCTGTTCAACTAGTTTCTGTTAATTGTCTGTGATGATGTGATTGGTCCCACCTGTGTCTCCCCATGTGTATTTAAACCCTCATGTTTCTTCAGTTCACTCTCTGTTGTTTTTGTGTTTGGGCACATTGTATTTGGCTATTCCCTGTAATCCTGTTCCCGGTTTCTCCTGTTTTTAGTAAAGATTCCTCTTTGCACTACATATTTATGTGCGTTTGGATCCAGTCCACTATAGTTGCGTGACATGCGCCTTCACTCGACACCCCTGTTCTTAGTAGCCACCCCCACATTAGTTCTGTGTATTTGTACCCCTCACTTTTTTTCAAGCCCCTGTTGAGGTCTCTGAGAGAAGGAAAACAATTTGTTGGGCTATCTGTGTTTAATTTCGACATTTGAATTTAGAATGGCTCTATCAAATATGCATCAAGCATAAATCTGCTGACCCCATTCAAGCAGTGCTGTACACTCTGTCCTGTATGAGTAATACAGTCTGAGATATCAGTTCAAGAGATCTCAAATACTATATCCCCTCTCCTCCTTCTGTCCCTGCACTGTGGACAGAGCTGCCAATAGAGAGAATCAGACCTGAATACATTTCCCTACTAAAATATGCAGCGAGGCCTCTCTTTGCTCTATAATTTCGTACTGTGCCAGAATGCCAAATACCCTTGACCAAAATAACTGTTGCTTGACCACAGCCTGTGGGCCCTCCCTTCTGATGTTATCATAGGTAATGGATGTGGACAATTCTACACCCCACTGGTTTAGCCTGCAAAAGGAAAGGAATTAGGTGCATGAATGAACGGGCTGCATCCAGATGGAGTCCAGGGTGATTAATTACCAGCGGTTCCATTTGTTTGCTGGTTGACATAGTGGAATTAAGTAGGACTTGGCCCTTTGTGCGCTGTGATGCCATCAAAGATCCTGTCCACACTAGCACGGTTTTGTTTGAAAACGCATCTTTATTTCTCTGTTTGGGCCTTCCATCACACTAATCTGGCATTTTCCTAGTATGGACGGTGAAAACTGAGATTTTCAGAAACGCCGACGTCACATGAAAGATCACCTGATCACATGACTATACTACTTTGGCAAGGGTAGGATTTTGAAAAATTGCATAACACCAGACTCGCTACCGCTCCCATAAGCAAAGATGTTCTTTGATAAGCCCTGGGAAACGTGCGTGATGGTTTTCTGAACAATTAAATGCTTCCTAAAGAATGATTTTCGAATGTCCAGACTCCAGAAACTCCCCCCCCCCCCCCCTTTAGCTAACAACTGCGCCGTCACATAGACAGTGGCCATCATTTCTAAAATGAGCGTATGACTCTGTGATGGGAAACGGGGCCTACGGTCATTTCCACGCAAAGCTCGGCATATATCAATGTGGAAACGAGTGGACGCTACGCTCGAATCTCACGTCAAGTCTCAGCTCGTGTGTTGTTCGAGTGAACAGCATAGTAAATCTGGGGTCTCCTAGTGAGTATTTACCACAGCTTTTGCGACTTTATAGTCGTTGGTTACTTTAACAAGTGAGTTATGAGTTAAATGAGCTTTAGGTTTTACCTCATCGTCTGTCTACCTGCCTTAGCAGTGCAGAAGTGTGTTTCTTTGTGTAAAGTGGAAATTTAAAGTGGAAATGACATATAGGAGCTCCGTATGGTCATGTGCTTAGCAACCAGAGCATGCACAGTTCAATGATGTTTGTCTTCCCTCGTTTCAGTATGGACGCAGATACTTTTTTAAACGGAGGCAAAAGCGGTAGAGTGGACGCATGGATAAAAACACAGTTTTATCTGTGTAGAAATGTACCTGTGCTAGTATGAATGTGGCCTAAGCTGTGTGTGGGTATATTAGAATGCAACAATATACAGCGGTCAATGTCCATGCACTTAGTGCCTTTTGCTTCATTAGCAATCATTCCCTTAGCCACATATGGACTTTGTAATGATTTAAAAAGTAACTATGCTCTTTTCCCACCCTCTGTATAGTAAAACACAAAAATATAGTAAATGTACCTCCTGTGAGATGTTTCCATCTCCTATGCCATCACTGTATATTTTTCCATTTTAACTTTGATTTGAATTCAGTGAACTTCAGAAAATAGATCATGTAGCTTGGATTCAGTCCCTTTGAATGCCAGTGCCTACTTATTTGAATTGTGCAGTAATTCATGCATCTTATTCTCTGCCTGCGATTTGTGGGATCCAGAAACCAGACTGATCTTCATGGGGAAAAAGGAGCCAAGTGGCATGTATTGTTGATAATAGGCTACAGCTGTATTGGTTTTGTTCAAGCCCTAGGCGTTCCACATGACAGCTATTGTCCCATCACAGAGTTGTTAATGGATTGAATTGACGAGCTGTTCAATTCCACACCATTAGCACATTTTTCATTCAAGAGTGTGATTGTGTGAATGTGTAAAGTGTCCTTCTGAAGCAATTTAACCAAACAGTACGTCCCTATGGGCACCTTACATTGGGACAGTTAATGTCCTTTTTGTCAAACTGCCTAAGTGGCATTGGTGTGTCTGGAGCTTCTGAATTTGAACCTTTAGATGGTGGTTGGAGCCATGACACTAAAAAATATGTATGGGGGGGTCGCTAATGATTCACTTTTTTTATTATCTTCGTATAGTATACATACATATGTATACAGCCATGGAATTTTTTTTTTTTAATTATATAAAAATATAATCATATCAATATAAAAAACTATTAAATCAATATATTTATAAATATATTTAATATAAATAAAACATGATTTACTTATTTTTTATATATTTTTTTTTTTAATATGCACTCTCAATTTTTTTCATGGCTGTATATCAAAAAACATTTCAAAAAAAGTCCTGACTTACACTAAGCCAATGCTTGTTTGCTTGAATATACATCATCACAGCGTAGGTTGAGAGGACACCAGCAGCGGTTTATTAAGATAGAGACAGCATCCTTTAAAGTTGTCCTTTGAAGCTTGTGTCATTTCGAATGTCAATGTTCAGCTTTCGCAAAAGCATGACCACCTTACACAAAGGTCGTACGTTTTTACACACCATGGAACAAAGAGTGCCATAGTCCTCGTCAGTACTGAAGTGCAGAAAAAGTATCACTCTTAAAGCAAATTTTTTGTTTAGCTTATCCTGTTATGTTCAGCTGACATATAATGCCATGTTTACTCATCTTGGACAATCGTTGAAGACAATCGTTGAAGACAATCGTTGAAGACAATCGTTGTACTAAAGCCTTAATTAATTAGAAATGTAATTAAGGAAGTACAGTATACACTCACCTAAAGGATTATTTGTCACGTTGGTGTATGTAAGCGGTGACCCAAACGCAGGACAGAGCACGGGAGGCAGGCAGTGGTGTACAGGGT
>JAOEHI010003142.1:0-10999 GCA_025447815.1 Percopsis transmontana
AGTGGTCTTTACTTTTTCCATGGCTGTATATATACAAAATTATATATAATATATATATATATAATATTTCAGTATATATATATATAATATTTCAGTATATATATATATATATATATATATATATCTGGCAGCATATAACTGTTACACATTCGTGGTCTGTGTTTTGTTAACCAAATTGTGCAACTGTTGCAATAGACCCCCTGCGGACTTAATTTGATGGCTCAGACAGCAACTTCTGCTCAAGACCCCGGTGAAGCTAAACAATGGTGCCAGTGAAAACAGAGGCATCGCTGGCCTCAACTTATTGCCTGCTGTGTTATCAGCATGGAGGGGGTCCAGACCAGAAGGGCCTGAGTCAGCCCTACTCTCCTGCGTTAAGAAACTGGGGATAGCCAGCCAGACACCTGGTCTAGACCAGCTGGCTCCCATCATGGCCCGGACCGCTCAGCCAAGACTCTAACTGGGTCAAAGACAAGCCCAGTGCCGGTCTGATAGAGGGTCTAGTCCAGGCCAACGCTCACTGCTGCTACCAGTTAAAACCCTCGACGCTGTTAGCTTTACAGCTGCTCATTTGTAAGGCCGACCAGCAGCAATGACAGCTTTGTGTGTGTGTGTGTGTGTGTGTGTGTGTGTGTGTGTATGTGAGTGATTAGGACCCCTGACAGGTACATATTAGCTCTGTAACTGATCTCAGGGGTGTTTTGCTGTCCGTCAGGGTCCACTGCTCAGAGAAAGTTTAAGCTAGAACAGCACGGTGTTGGCACGCTAACACACCTTGTTCTCTCTCTTTCTTTAATTCTTTCTTTCTGTCTCACCTAACAGTTTTAGTCTTGCTGCATAGAGATGCGTTAGCCTCGTATTGTTATAACACACATTAATCACGTTAAACTATAACAGTAATTTTGTTCACATGTGGATGTTCTTTACACAAAAGCCAAATTAAACTCCAAATGGGGTGAGATATTTCCACTTTTCATTTGTTTAGATAACATTCTGGAAGCAAGAGTAATCAAAAGGAAAATCTTTTCATTCATCAAGAAATTACCATTGATTCAAGGGACCTCTTAAACAACAAAGATTGTAAGACATTGGGTCAAACCCAGTTCTAAATCTAGCCCTTGGGACCATCCTGATCTCGCAATCTCCAGGATCTGTTCCACTCTGCACATCAGTCTGGAAACTCCAAGAACAACCGGCCAATAAGACTTAATTTGAGTAGCTCAGTTCATGCCAGCAACAAGAATTGCATGTTTGAAAATCATCGTCACATGGGTCTTGTTCTGATTAGCTGAAGGTTGGTTGACACCATTTGCACTCCCTCATTTTCCCAAACAACTTTGAATGAGAGTTTCCAGACTAATATGCAGAGTAGAACAATTAATCGAGCTGACAAGATCAGGGTGCTTTTGCGAGGCCTTTTTAAGATGACTCGGAAATGTCATGAATTAAAAGAATGTTGCTTCCTGTTGACACCCTCAGTTATTTTCAATTAGCCTGCAAGACCACACGTCCTTCTGAGGGAACTACTTTGTCAGTTAGGGTGGGGCTTCAACATTTGAGCGACATTTCCAGGCCACCAATCACAGCCAATCACACTTGGATTGTTCACATTGAAGAAAAACACAGAGATCACACCCAAAAACAGATGGCAAGCTTTATCCGTCGCATATAATTGTCAAACATTTTGATTTACGTAAAGCCTGTGAAAGTTGTTCATAGCTTGCGACCCCCCTCCCAGTGTTGTGACCTATGAGACACCTCAAAAAACACAATTATTGCTACACAAACCCTGGCAAGGATAATTCCATACAAGGTTAGGGTCATGATGAAAATGAACAAATAATAAAAATCTAAATTAATGCACAGTGTATAAATGACAACTAGATTGCAATATTAATAATAGTAATTATGATAGTATATTTCAAAACTTTATATAATCTCACGGCCCTCGTCAAGAATCTTGCGACCCGTCGTGGGGTCCTGGCCCCCCACTTTGAGAGCCCGGCCATGTGTAAACATGGGGTAAGTGATATTGCTTTACAGTCCAGCTGTGACTCCTCTCCTCCTGCGCTCTGTCCTTCACTGTCCGGCCAGCTCACGGCTCCTGCTAGCGTTTCCCATCTCAGCCCTGACGTGGCCTTGTGTCTCGCCCTGCGCAGCTGGAAACCCTCACCTCCCCTGCTGCAAGCCCATTTTACAATGTGTGTGGGCGGATATGTATATATATATATATATATATATATATATATATATAAACAGTATATTTATGTATGTATTTACTGTAAGTGTGTGTGTGTCTGACTGTTATTTTGTTGTCCTTAGTGTCTGTGTGGATGTGTGATAGACAATGTGTTATTGTTGTTTGTGAATGTGCATCAGAGAGACAGTGAAACTGTACATTTTTGTAGCTCTTAGGCTTCTATGTGCGTGTGTTTGTGCGTGTGCGTACGTGCGCGTGTGTTTTACTGCGCGTGGGCTTGCGACTGTCTCTGTGTGTACATTCATGTGTCAATTAGTGTGTGTTTATTCTTTGCACGCGGCGTAGTGTGTGTGTGTGTGTGTGTGTGTGTGTGTTTGCCTGTGTGTGTTCTCATTACTGAGCAGGAGCCCCTCAGAGCCTGACACTTGTTTGTTTTATCGCTGAGTCATTAGGCTTCTCGGCCCATCATTTTAACAGCCACTCTGAGGCTAATGGCTCAGGGAGAGATACTAATGATTTATGTCCTCGTACGTGTAAACGCTCGTCTAGGGTTTTTTTTTTTACCATGTTTTTATTAAGCAGTGCCGAATAATAGTCTGTCCCTTTGTTATCAGATTTCATGACAACTGTTTTCCTTCATATTTTTATATGCTTATGTAGGAATATAATACTTTTTGTAGTGTTCTTTCATTCTATTTTTCACCTTTTTGAAGGGATACGGATTATTTTAGCCTCACGGTATGAATGGAGATATATATATATAGATTTTAGTTTTATTTGGGTCTTGCCATGCCTTTCCTGAAATAGCTTGGCACACAAACACATATACACACGTCCAATATCAACACCTGGAGAAGTCTCAATGGTCTCCGGCGATTGGACGAGCCCTGCTTTGCAAGGTCACCACTTTTTAACCAACTAACTGTTTTTAGACCAGGAAAAGGTTTCCACTGTTAGGGCAGCGAGAAAACACATACACAAACCACAGATGCACACACACACACACACACACACACACACACACACACACACACACACACAGCTCTTGGGGTTACCATGGAGGGGGATTCTCAGAGAGACAGTTCTGCTCTTGCTGACTGACATTCATACACACTCGCGCACACACGCACGCACACACACACTGTACACACACAGACACCATTCCCAGAATAGGAATGGTTTTTAATCACGGTTTTGGAGTGTTGTCAGGTCTGTTATTAGAGTAAATTGCCTCCCGGTGTGCTTGGCTAGGTACTCATAGACACGCGCGCGCACACACACGCACACATACAAATGCACTGGCCAGATGGGTCGAGATGAGGGCACGGCCACCCATGAGGGTTTTGGGTACAGCGCCAGCCTGTTTATTCTGTAATGGAAGCCAAACAGTCCTACATGATGAGTTAGAGTTCCAGCGTTCGTCCTCCATGGCTCTCTCACTTAATATTCTCCTCTGACATCCCCCTCTCTACCTGTCCCCCCCCTCGTCCCCCTCGTCCCCTAGACAGGTGGTGTTGCCTGTCCTCGCCTCCGTCTGTCTCTCGTCGACCTCACAGCCTTACAACCTTCAGGGTGGACTGTAGACACACCGTGGTGCAGTTGGTGTGTTCACTGGGAAGGCCGCGCAGCGCACCGGGTACGTCACTGAGGTGGATCGCAAAACGCACAAACGCACACATACATAATGTACTTAATAATGGATTCCTCTAGGATTATATTTAAGTATAACAAAGTATATCTAACTTAGTTTGACTGAGTAAATACCTGGTCAAATTAGATTCACAAGTTAGAGTCACTTAACATAATTAAAGTTAGACATTCAAGACCCCTAAATAGATCCTATAGTTCATATACGTTCACATATATTTCAGTTATCTCCGGCAGGAGAGCTTATTGAGCTTATTACAGTAAGTGCTGTGTTTTGGAGATCATCAGTGGCAGCAGTCAAGTCAGTATAGTATTGGACAGTACATATTAACAGGCTTATGGTATGACCTGTAGACAATGAACATTTCCATACCCTTAAAAAAACACAGAGCTGTTGCATGATGGGAAAAGCACAGCATGTATGTAACAACGCACTGCACACAGGCGTGTTTTCTACCCGTTGAGGAGGCAGGGGTGTGTTAATGTTTTCAGCCTGTTCCCTCTGTCAAGCTGGAAACACTCTGATCATTGAACAAGCTCTGCTAATCCCCTACCTCCATATGAGGGCACGAGACACTCAATCTGTGTGTGTGTGTGTGTGTGTGTGTGTGTGTGTGTGTGTGTGTGTCACTGCCTTAGGGACCAGTGGCCATTGGGATTTCCCTGTTTAATTAATTCAGGATTTGTTGGGAGCACGAGGTCATACGTTAAGAGAAAAGAGAGGCTTTTTCTCAAGTAGAATCCTCGAAACCTAGTAGTGTGTGTGTGTTTTTGTGTGTATTTGATTGGTTAGTTGTGTGTGTGTGTGTGTGCGCACATGTGTGTGTGTGTGTACAGTATGTGTTTATAAGGAGGCGAGTGAGTGTGTTTGGGTAATAGTGTGCGTGTGTGTGTGTGTGTGTAAAAAGATAAGAGTTGATAACAAATAGAGTGAGTAAAATTGAAGCATGGATTATGAAGATTATGGATGAGATGATATGATAATAAGTGGATGTGATGTTATGACTGGTTGTTATCCTCTGATGCCTCTCAGCTGATTGTGATTTGTCATCAGTCTACCAATATGATCATCCTTATTGATAAGAACACAGGTGGAAATGTATTTCTTATTTTGACATTTAGGGGGAAATGGGTTTCTATTTGACTGTGTGTGTGTGTGTATAAGGGAGGTTGCTCTGTGTGTGTGTGTGTGTGTGTGTGTGTGTGTGTTAATAATACAACTCCTAGAGAGAAAGTGTGTAATACTGTGCTGGTGTGTGTGTCACTAGTATCTGCACACTCTCAGACCCATCACCTATTAAGGGAAACTCTGAAGAGCCGAGGGAAGTGTAATAAAACACAGTGATGCATATATACACAGTCTGGCCAGGATGTGGACTTATGGGACCGTATGTGCACATGCACAACTGCTCACATGACGCCCTTGTGTTGTGTGTTGTGTGTGCGTGTGCCATTCAAAATTCATTTAACTGTATTTTTTACTCTGTCCCTTCCTTCTTCTTCATTTTATTAATGTTGTTAGTTTTCTTTGCTGAGGCCCTTGAAAACCTGGTTTATGTACCAAATTAGGCAGTGACATGAATAATATATGATCATAAGTTCCAGAAACATGTGGCCTTTTAAAGAAAATACAAATTCTAAACTGTTTTTGTGGATGCACAGGGCCCCAGTTATAAGGTCGCCGCTTAAGAACAAAACCATGCAACAAGTTAAATATACAACTCCTTGAACCTGGACAGAGCTTGAATAACCAGAATACAGTACTTTTACTCATCCACAGAGCTCACACGGCTAATGGATTATTGTACACCCATGTAGACCCCCTGCATGCTCTACTGAAGCAGTCACACAAATCCATCAAACCCCTGTCAGAAAGTTCTATTACGGGTAGACACAGTTGCGTGTGTGTTTCTTTTGTACAGGTGAAATCCTGTACATAAAATGTGCTTGTTTACACACACACACTCACACACACCTGTGTGTGTGCTGCTTTAAAATTCTACTGATTCATGTTACTACAGTTCTGAGGGCTCCCACTCATCAAACCAGCCCTGGGGTGCACATGTGTTTAGTGTCTGTGTGTGTGGAGCTTGGATTTCCAGCCGCGTGACATTTCTTAGACCAACGTGAGTCAGTCAGCAAGAATTTTGGAACTATTTATGAGCGTGCGAGGTTCATTTGTTCTGCGGCGAGCAAGCAAACAAAAAACGCCGCAGTCCTTAAAACGGCTCTAATGAAATGTTACGAAATATTGAACACAGCAGCAGTGGTATCTCAGCATCTGATTGAGTTACTTTGGCTGCAAAGTGTTTCATTGCCTGTGACTTTACTGGTGAGCTATTTTAATCCTCGCAAGATAAATGTGAGCCAATAGTTTATGACTGAAGGAAGAGTTGTCCAGATTGGTCTTATGAACCACCACATGAAGATATTTCCCACTAAACAGACAGGTGTGTGTGTGTGTGTGTGTGTGTGTGTGTGTGTGTGTGTTTGTGTGTGTGTGTGTGTGTGTGTGGTGAGCAGGAATGTGCCGCGGCAGAAAATGAGAGATAAGATCAGTGCAGAAGCTCTGGGTGTTGACAGACGCTCACAGAGGAGATGAGGCCTGAGCGAGCGAGCTAGAGAGGAAGAGAGAGCGAGAGCACCAGGCAGGTGTGTTCTCAGTGACCCCCTTACCTGCGGGTGCTATCACTGACACTACCCGCCGGGGCGGGGGGCGCCGGGGGCCCCCCCCCCCCCCCCCCCCCCCCCCCCCCCCCCCCCCACCCACACACCCACACACACACACACCCGAACTTCCAAACATAGAGAGGGGGACAAAAGGATAAACACACACACACATGCATCACTATAAAAATCCAAGGAAAGCACAGTATATTAGCCTTTATATGTCATTTCATATGCTGTATTAATTATGCATATGAATTTGAAAATATGAAATTTAACACCAAGACCTTGCCCTTATTGGCTAGATACAGCACTCAATGTCAATATGTCATATATTCATATAGAACCTTTTTGCTATTTCTACAGTTTATATTTCCATTTGGGTTATGGAATAATTATTATTGTATTTATTTAACATTTTTGCATTGTTATTATTATTATGGATCGTTCATCTTTACACAGCAATTACAAGGTGAGTCTAGCTCTCCTTATACATGTGTGTGTGTGCACCACAGTATATCTTTGCTCACGTTTGAAGACGTACAGTGGTGGAACCCAATCCTGGCCTGCGAGAAGCCGTCACCCTAGCAGCCGTATACGGCCCATTTTTGGCGGCGATAGGAAAAGCAGATGTGTGAGTTGCGGTAATGGTTTTGAGAATGGGCAGAGTCAACGTGGGATATAACCTGTTAGCACACACAGGGGAGCGCTAACACAGCCAAGCACACTTCCTTCTCTAACTGGACCCACTAGAGTTTAGCGTGTGAGTGTGTGTGTGTGTGTGTGTGTGTATGTGCTTTTCTTTATCTGTGTGCACTTGAGGGTGTGTATTGTTAGCGAGAGTCTGTACGCACGTCTGTGTTTTGTGTATGTGGCCGCTTGTGGTTGAGTGTGTAGTGGGTGCAGGCATGAATGCGTGTGTGTGCATGTGCGCGCGCGTGTGTGTGTTTGTGTGTGTGTTGCCTAAACATTTCCTCAGGCCCGTCATGTTCGCACACTGGTAAACACATTGCCTTAACTTTAAACACCGAGATGTTCTGCCTGCTTATTGTACTTGATGAGTTATTCTTTTTTTTTTTGTGTGTGAGGGGGAGTGTGTATGTGTGGTTGTTTTAAGGAAGTGTTTCTCAAAGAGGGGTTCGGGACATGTGAGAGTCATGACAGGAGGTCACACGATGATTTCATATCTTAGAAATAATTTTTATTGTCATTTATCATACATTTGTTTTGTACAGCACATGGCTATGGTTGCAGGCAATAAAAAATGGACTCCAAATTATTTTGTAAAGGGTACAATCCATTGAAAAGTACGCTATACCAAAGGCAATGTCTGCCTTCTGTGGGTGTGCTCATGGAGTTTATCATAGAGAAGAAAGAAAAATAAAACAGTCAGTAAAGAGAGGGACAGCGGTTTGAAGAGAGGAGGAGAGATAGAGCGATAGAAAGAGAGATGATGACACAGTGATGTGAGAAAGAGAGTATGGGAGCACACACAAAGGTGTTGGGGCGGTTGGTGTAGTGCCAGGGCTGTTTGCCACTGACTAATGGGTTTCACTGAAATTGTCTTACAGTCTCACAGCATGAGTTATTGGTGGAGGACAAAACAGACATTACACACACACACACACACACCTTTTGAGATTTAGAACAATGGCAGTGCAGAAACACGACTAAAGCTCAAACTTACAGTACATATACACTAAAACCCAATGACACACTATACCTCAAGACTGTGTACAGTAGAGAAGACAAACACATATACAATATTAAGAACACACACACACTCATAGCATAGAGTTAATTAAGTGACTATGAGTGTACTCTGTGTTCGCGTGTGCATGTGTGTGTGTGTGTGTGTTAACAAATACAATACATTCACTCCCATTCACTGGTCCGCAATGGCACGGGGGCTGTAAACTGGCACACTCGTTGATAATCAATTTCAAACTAGCCCAGACACTTTATTTATACTTGGAGACGGAGATATAGACACACAATTGGACTGTGCATGTGAATAACTGAGTCACATACAGTATCTGTGAGTATTTCCATCAAGCAATTATGAAGCGCAGCAGAGAGCCGGCCGGCGAGTGTTTGGCAGGCCAGCAAGAGGTACCGTGATTACAGTTTCATTGCTATCTCTACATCAAACCACAGAGGGCTAATTGGTGGAGGTTTCATGTTGGCCTCATTTGCATGAGAACGAAGGGATAAGGCCATTTAACTATGACGCCATGGAGAAAATGTGTTCTCTCACATTTTTGATTACATGCCTCTGTTATATCTAGTTTTTATGGTGTTTAAAGTAAGCGTTGGGTTTAATTTGAATGCCCCTGTGAGCTGCTTTTGGCATTTGAAGTATGTCCATTAAAGTGAACATGGTTGTGAGTCACCAAATTATAAAGCGTGTTCTCTGTGATGTTACATTGATTTTTTTGGCATATACAGTGAGATCTCATTCAATGTCCCCAATCAATTATGAATAATAATAATCAAAACCAAATCATCTAAAAAAGACTACCTTTAATCCTATCCAAAGTTTGAAAGTCACATCAACTTTGACCTCCTTACTATATCCAAGGGTGCTCCTGTCATGCTATTGGTTTTTGCTGGGCCTTGGGAAGACCAATTCTCATACGATAATAAGATCATATTTTCCCCAAAATGCTAGAGTTATCCTACACAGTTTTAATGCTTATATTTATTGAGTTAACATAACACACATTGTATAAACACAGCATATCAAATCATTTAATATGCATGTTTACATGTTTACATGACATGTTTACATTCAGAAATATTGCTGCCTTTGTGGAATGATATAGATTTGCCTATGCAGCCTGGTCTGTGAGTTTAAAATATGTACTGTAAAATGTTAGTATGTAATATTAAAATATGTACTGTACCTCTCAATACCTTAGTCAAAATTGTGTGAGGTTCAAGGACAGAAGGAAATTCCCGAAATTCCCTCATTCATACACAAATTCATACGCAATCACAATAAAGTGTTGTTCCCAAAAGTGAAATACATCATACAAAGTGACAGAGGCATACACACACATTACTAACCTGCATCAGCAAGCGCCGACAGCTGTATAAGGAAACACATTACATAATAGTATGGACATTGTGTTAAACATTTCATGTTTCTTAGGTCAAAATAAGTCCATATACTGACACCCCACATTTAATGATAGTTGGTTGCATGTGGACCATCTTTTTTGTCACTCTCAATACACTTCAATTGTTTCCCATTCTGAGTCACAAAAACATGACATAACTGACATATTAAGCATATTGTGCAAATGTAATGTGCAAAAGAAGTCAGTGGTTCTATTCTTTAGAATATTGCTCTATATACATTCAATTAGAATTGATTATTACCAAAGGACGAATACAACCGGATTTGATTTTGCATTCAGAAATTAATGGAATTCAACCTTAATGTTCACTTTAACTTTCCCTAAGCTTGTCAAGTTGGCTTTGTGAGTCCTGCATTAACTATTTCCTTACAATACTGTCCTAGATAGACAGTGTGTGTGTGTGGGTGTTTGTGTGTGTGCTTGCATGTGTGCGTGTACATGTTCATAATATGGCCATGGGCAGGGAGACGGCGGGTTATGAAATTTAATTCCCCTCGTAAACCCCCTCATTTCCACTTTCACATGCAGTGCACTCCGGGAAAACCCTGAAAGCTGGCGGGGCGGGGTGAAGAAGGGAAAGAGAGAGGCGAACAGAGAGAGAGAGAGAGAGAGAGAGAGAGAGAGAGAGAGGAGAAGCAGTTGGATGGAGGGATTGATGGAGAAGAGGAATGCCAATCCTAATCCTCTCAGGTGTCCCGCCTGCCTGGGAATCAGCCTGTGTCACTCTATATGTAGGGGGGTGGGGGGCTGGACTAGGCCCGTTTATGGAAGGGTAATGTGTGTGTGAGGATGGATGTTTTTCACAGGTGAGGAGGAAAGGAAGAAATGTCAGGAAAAGTAAAAGTCAGATGTGGGAGCAATCTGGAATGATAGGTCTGTCAGTCTTTCATGTCTGTCTGTCTACATGTTTCTCAAGCTTTAATGTCTTTCTGTCTGTCTCTACACTTGTCTGTCAGTCTTTAATATATGTCTGTACACTTGTGTGCATCTATAATAATGTCAGTCTCTCTCTCTACCAGGTTCTCAATGTCTCTGTCCATCTGTTTGTCCACCTGTCTGTCTTTTTGTCTGTCCATCTTTCTCTCTGTACTGAATCAAAGCTAATTTATAGAGAATCTTTACCCCCCCTCTCTCCGCAACATACACACACACAAACACACACACACACACACCTCACACAGTCTTTTGTTGCCACAATACCCGTCCAACAGACACAAAACATGGCAGCAAAAACCCACCCACAAGCCCACAGTGACACACTGCTAACGCATACACACACACACACACACACACACACACACACACACACACACACACACACACACACACACACACACACACA
>JAOEHI010003143.1:0-10994 GCA_025447815.1 Percopsis transmontana
GGGGGAGAGCGCGAGAGCGAGAGCGCGCGCCAGCGCGTGAGACCGCGCGAGAGCGAGAGAGAGAGAGAGCGAGCGAGAGAGAGAGAGAGAGAGAGATGGAACGGAATGTGTGGAAGAGAGGATAAGGTGGAGGGGAAGACATCATTTAGTGAGACATAAAGGAGTGTTCTCAAGCCCCCAGACACATAGAACGCGATTCGCTCGTCGCCATAGGCAATGACAATGGTCCCCTGATAGGCACATAAATGCAATGGAGTGACGTCTGACATGTGGAGCGGCCCATACAGGCCAGCCCCTATAATGTCCTATAGACATACTGCAGGCATAAACACCTTCCAAAGTAATCCTTTTTTTCTCGTGACATCTTCAAAGTGAATGTTTATGCTCTTCCTTCAGTTTTTCAGTAGGACATTTGGGGCTCTGTTACAAAGCCCTTTTGACTATGCGACAACAAATGCAAAAGGAATGACGGTGACTTCAGAGACTTTTGGGGGCCCTTGGGGGCCCGGTAGGCCCGTTCGGTAATCCACCCGTGCTCGTGCTTTGTAGCGGAAAGTTGGTTGCTAGTGGACATTCCAGGCTCCAGGTATCCCTCTTGTATATTTCCCACCCGAAATGTGTCAGTCAACGGTATCCTTAGCTCCCATTGGTATTCGCCTCAATTGCTTCACCTCAAAATTGAGATTAGTTTATCTCGGTACCCGCCCACTTTGCGTCGCCAAAGGTTATTTCGCTACAAGTCATCGCTACAAGTCATCGCTACAAGTCATCGCTACAAGTCATCGCTACAAGTCATCGCTACAAGTCGCTGAATTTCCTTGACATTACATGGTCTCTCGTTGCTTACATCGCTGCTAGTCTAATCCAATGTGTCTGTGGCTTAAGGAGGTTCTAGATAATGAAGCTGCATTTGCTTTCACAGAATCGCCAAGTGACGTCAAGAGAACAATAGTTAAATGAGAGAATAACGTGGATGTACCCTACAAAGTGTGTGAACTGTAAACTAATTTGTACCTAGCCCCTGACCCAACTTATTTCCCATTAGTGTAAAGAAAACATTGTTTTTTTAATTAATTGGAGCAAAAACCATCTTTAAAGCTATTCCTATTTTCACTGTTTCACTATTATTTTACTGGATATATTTTTTTATACCTCTTATATAATTGGCTTTCAAAAGCACTTACAGTATCCAAACATAGTATGGTCTAAATCACACAGTTTATCGAGACTCAAACCATCATGAATTCCCTACTGCCTCTTTGTTATAAAAAAAGCCCTGCAGGGAGGAGTAATGCGCAAAGAAATAGTCCCATCAGTAGCCTCTAAAGCGGAATAGAAATGTAACGATCCCTTTAAATATTTTTTTTTAGCTATGCCAGCCTTTCTGATGAACGGACTGGACACCAACTGCCATTGTTTGCACTTAGACTATTTACTGAGCTGTTAATATCTCCCAATAACTCAGAGCTACTGTTGGTACATTAGCTTACAGTGCATATCTGTCAGTAAGACACAGTAAACAGTAAGAGGCTGCATAGTATGTGTTGTTGCTGTAAAGTCCCAATCCAGATATTCGGAATACAATGCATGCATGCTAATAAAACCTAAATAATATTGCTGTATCCCTCGTGTCTCAATTAAAAGGTGCCAAGGTGTTCAATTCTATTCAATATACTACATGGGCTTGCATTCAAACATGGGAACCTAATCTTGCTGTTTGTAAGGTGCTTGTACAAGTACATCATGTACTGTGTTAACTGTGCAAATTGTCAATTTGCACAGGGGGCAGGCTTGTCAATGAGGGCGGGGTAGTCTAGTGGTCTAGGTGTTGGACTCCAGAAGCCAGAAGGTCATGAGTTCAAGCCCCAGACTTGGCCTACATGTAAGCATCCTTGAGCAAGATGCCTAATCTCTACCTGCTCCATGTATTTGTAAGTTGCTTTTGATAAAAGTATCTGCTAAATGACCTAACTGTAATTGTCAATTAATCTTCATGTCCATGTACTAGTAAACAAAGTGCTTTTGTTCAATTTAAAGTGCAATTTAAAGATTGGTAAAAACTAATGATGATTGTATTTCAATACCAGTAAGTAATGTAGATATTAGTAGATATATATAAACATTAACCCCTCCAGATCAGTCAAAGGTGATCCATCTTGCACAGACCATCTGCAAGAGTTGAGGGTTTAACCAAAAGTTCAGTAGTACCTTTAAGTGACTGACATGATGTTCAGATCAGATCAAATCAATTAGCAAGCAACCTGTCATATTGCTCCCATGATGTTTGACAGTGACAGGTGATTCATCAGGACTAATTTGATCAGTTTATCTTCCTGTTGTGTTAAGAGAAACCTGTCACTGACTGATGACTCCATACTCTTGACATGACATTTACAGTTTACACAGCTAAAATCAAGATTAAAATGAGAAAATAAAAGTAAACATTATGGGAGCTGACAATAAAGCAGAGGGTAAGATAACTTGAGAATCGAAAATATACTATAGTGAACACATAACACTTTATTGATCCTCAAGTGGAAATTATAGGACAGTAGCAGCTGGCATTGTACAAAGTGAGGCTAAAATGCTAGAATAACGGGATACGCTGTAAAATTACCACTAGCCAAGATATTACGTTAATATCATCAGCAGCAGCTGATATTACAACAATTAGGAAAACTTGAAAGCTGAATTCTTGTTGATTTTGAGATGGATCTCACTTACCCATAATTTGTGACAATTCAGTTTTGAGTTCTGGCAATGTCTGCTGTTGTGACTCCATAGCATATATAAAAACATTCTCCAACTCCCCCAAAAATACCCCAGGATGTGGTCTTACTCTCCTTACAGGTGTAAAAAAGGACATACTTTGGGTGAGATAGAGTATCAAAAGTGGAGATTGTCAGAACTCTAAACAAAAAATTGAGAAGGTCATGAGAGGAAAAGAAGTGAAAGTATACCAGGACTCAACGGCAGAAGGAAGAGCAAAAGAGGGGAGCACATTTCAGAAGGAAATGAATTAATATCAGTAAGGGAAACAACAATATTGTCTGTAACGTGCAATCCAGATGGTTTGTTACACAGAACCATCCGGGAAGTCGTCCTTGGAAACTGTTTGGCACTCCTCATAAGATACTTGGCAGGTGATTGGATGAACCATCTGTCCATCACCGTCCATCACGGGCTAACGTCACACCTAAACCACGGCCATAGCTGCCAGCAGTTCCTCATAGGACGCTGATTGGTCCTAATCACTGGTAGGTCGGCCACAAGCGCATGATCCTGAAGCCTGCCAAGATGGATTCTCGCGTGATTGTGATTTTGCAAATCCAGCTGCCTCGCAAGGAAAATGTTGTGAAGTTATTTATCAAAACTTCATTTTTAGTCTTCAACACTGAGAAATAAAATCGCTTATGTTAAAAAGCGATTGGGGGAAAACATTCAGATGCCTTGAAAAGAGGAGGGGGGGGCATAAACATGTATACCGTATACACACATAAATCCACATGCATACGTACCTTCCCAGGCATACCGTATGTGTACATTCTGTGTCCGATAGGAATCTATAGGGGGATGTACAGCCCTCCATAAGCGCAGACTGGCTGTGCCCAGCAGGCATAGCAGCACTCGTGGATTTATAAATATGTAATGTACACATGCGCTCCATTTGGCTGCTGAAATGGATATTCTTTAAACAAACAAACAGGGTTGACCCGGGCCATTGATGGATGTGTGTGCGCCACCGGCTGTAGTTAGATGGGAATAGGCCTCTCTGTAAATGACAGACTTTTAAAAGCTTCTATAGCAGCTTAACAGCAGAAGCAAATGTCGGCTTATACAACAACAACAACAGTGAGCTAATAGTTATTATGTGTGTGTGTGTGTGTGTGTGTGTGACTGTGTTTGTGTGTGTGGTGTGTGTGTGTGACTGTGTTTGTGTGTGTGGTGTGTGTGTGTGCATTCACACACATTGTGTTCATTTCTCCATATGTAAGTTTATGTACTGTATGAAGTTTTGTGTGCTTTTGTTCATAAGGGTTTGTACGAAGCTTTGTTTGCCTAAGGATTTGTGTTAAGTATTATTTTTGTGTGAAATTTTATTTTATTTTTTATTTTGTGTTTGTAAGTACATTCTGTGTCTGCATGTATAAGGGTGTATAATCGATTGTATGTGTCTGTACTGTGTGTGCACAAATTTGTGTGTGCCTGACTCTTGTGTGTTTGTACATTTATGTGCATTTGCGGTTGTGTTTGCCGCACAAGTGCCTTCTCATTATAGATTGCTCGATACATTGATTAGCTTAAAAAAAAAACACACCCAATCTGTACTTGTAACTGCCAGCCACGTAATTGGTGAGCCGATCTGAAGCGGTAACAGGTTTGCCAGCTCATGAATAAGATGATAATTTGTCCCACTAGAGGCCTGCACTATTGAACGGAGACCCATTTACCTCACTGTTGTGACAGGGTAGGCCTTGAATGTGCCTTTACGGATGTTTGTATGTCTGTATCTGTCTAATCACGCATGGTCAGAGCCACTGGGAGCCTCTCATCTCCTTCAAGGTCAGAGAAGTTGGCAGTATTCATTAGCTGGAGCCACTGATTGTGCCTTCAGAGGGAATTTAGATTGTATGAATACAATGAGGACATTACAATAGGCAAAATGCAGGAGATGAAACCTCATTTCCGCGCTCATCAGTGAAAATGCGCGAGGAAGCTCAAAGGTGTGTTTGCACGCCTCCAGCGTACATCATAATTGTCCTCTCCTTTACAGTGCAAAACAAAAGGAATGAAAGTGCGATTGTTCTCACGTATTCACTCGGTTTCAGCGGATTGGAATCCTAGCGCCTGGCGTCTAATATCTCCCCTGGCACTACTGGCGTGGGCAAATGCATCCGTATAAAGCTGTGCTCCGTAGCGGAGGTGTTAAACATGCGGCCTGCATGCCACATCCAGCCCCGTCAAGTGGTCCTGCCAGGAAGTGGTCCAGTCCAGAGAAGATGAGTCATGGAGAAGAAACTGGTGATTTAGGGCAGGGTATTTCCATATACTGTGTATATATGTATATATATGAGCAGAATTTATGTTTTGCCTCCACTTTCAGCAGAATTCGTTTGAATGCAAAACCGTAGAATACTTTTAAATATTTTTATTGGATTAAATGACACATTATAACCAATTCGTCTGCATGACAGTCAGTCCATTCTTTATTAAGTGTGAAGCCATCTGATGTGTACAGTATAAGAAAACAGAGAAGAAAACAGGATGTTTTTTATTAAGTGAAACTCATTCATTTGCAACTGTGACTGATGCAACTGAGATGAGATGAAACAAATAGCAGACCCAGCATCTCTTTGGCCATTTAAACCGACAAATGGAAACAACATCCCATTAGGGTAGTACCCTTTATACAGATATATGAAGAACATTTCAGGGAAACTAGTATGTTAGTGTAGCCTACCACTTTATGGTATAGAATCTAACAAACGAAAGAAAATATATATTTAAACTAGTAAAATAATCCTAAATATATGAATAATCCCAATTCCTACTAACATCAGACGTATAATTAAAGGGATAATCTGACATTTTGTCCCACTGTGTATACTGTATAATGCCCACCATAACACTAAAATCGCCCCGATTTGCTACTGCAAACTGACTTTGTTTGAAAACTGTGCGGGCGGGGTTGGGGGAATTTCAGGGAGAGCAGGGGAGCGAGCTGTGCGAGAATAAATGCACGTGCTGGGGTTTTTCAGGTGAGGGAGGGGTTGCTCGCGTCCTCGTGTTTCAAACCAAAACAGCGTTGTTTGCCCCCGATTGCCCCTTCAGACTAATGTAAAGGACAGTATATTAAGATTATTGATGATAATTGATGATTATTTGACACCTCATCCCAAATCCAAAGGACATAGGGGAGTGGTGAAAAAATATATAGTGTATATTATATGCATGTACAGTTCTATAATATACTGTATTTATAAGGTCACAGAGGGGGCCTGAACAGTAGCAAAATCTAGAAAGACGCTAAGTTGGCAACAGTGCGCATATTAGCGTGATATTGCAAGATCCACCACTACGATTTTTCAGTCTGAGAACTCTCAATTGAAAGTGTCAGTTGTGTAGAGAACCACCGGCCAATCAGTGTCCAGTAACAAATCAGAGAATGACAGAAAGAATGAAGCCACTATGTAGGTCTACAGGTCCCACTGTGAACAGTAGAACAGTGTGACAAGACGATGCTATCTCTTCATCGCTCTGAGACCGGACACAGAGACAATTACCAAGTCAAACTGAGCTGAAACTGGGGATTTCTGCGTCCCGCCGATTGGAAATAAACTAAAAATCAGAGGAGTCTGATAAAGGCCGCGTTGTTTCCTTCATCCATCTTCTACAGGGATTATTGAGACTGGTGGAATGGAGGACACAAAGAGGGAAGGAAATAGAGAGGAATGATAAATAAATGGGAATGGATGTGGGAAGTCGAAATGTGGAAAAGGTGGAAATAAAAGAAGGTGCTGAGTTCAACAAATGACTGAATCCCAGCTATCGAATGAACAGGATCTGGGATGCAGGAAAAACTTGAAGGTCAAACTGCCAAGCATTGTACTGCGAAGGAACAGTTGGGGAATTACCCAAATTCTCCCAGTCCAAAATAATCCCATCAAGAGTAGCGTTTTAATTAAACCCCTCTTTATATATCTGGTTCTTTTCTCTGCATCGCCGGCATTTTTCCCATTGCATATCTCTTTCATAATGGCGGAATGTTTCCCACACTTAAAGGAATGAAAAACTTCTCAGTCAAGTCAATGGCTTGTTTCAAACTCATCAGCCTCCTGCGTCGCTGTGGTTTTGCCGCTGTGAAAGGTCTGCGCTGTGAAAGGTCTGCGCTGTTCTGCTGCGACGGGGGTAGTTCTCTTTCGGTTCTTGCTGTGCTTGCCTCCCTTCGCTGCCCTGGAGGAGTAAACGACAGCCACTCGACCCCTGAACTCAAGAGGTTTACCACCCACGCCTCGGAACAACGCCTGCAAACATACAGCCCTGAGAATGAGCCTTTACATTGAACCTCTTTGGCCCCGCATCAAAGAAAATGGTTATCAATTTGAACATGTTTTTCTCTTTTTGTGCGTGTGATGCAGCAATTTCTGTGCCATGCCCACTTATGATAAGGGTGGTGGGGGCATTAAAGCAAATTGGTTGATTGCGTGATGCAGGCCTTTTTTTTCTTCTTAGCCACCTTTAATTTTCTCGACCAGAAAAGAAAAGTAATTACTCTTGAACTTCTTAGACCCCTCGGGATTTCTTAAGCAAAGCATGAGCGAGAAACAACGAGGGGAAAAATAAATAAAAAAACAAGACACATCTCACAATGTTGCTAAAACTAATTTATTAGCTCAATTGGTTAATTTTCTGTGAGGCTTAAATCTGGGTTATCTCAAACAGAACAGAGGTCCCCTCACTTTAAAATTGCTGCTCGCTTTCACAGACAACTTTATTTCTGCGATGGTGTCGTAATTGGACAAATTTCGTTTGACATTTCCCGCAGAGGTGGATAACTTCTCCGCATAGATAAGCCTTTTGGGCAGATGGAAGGGAGAATAGGCACGGACAGAAGCGTGGAATAACGAGAGATGAAGTCGCGCAGAGATTAGCTGTCAGGTATCTTTCCTTTCGGCTGTGTGTGTCCCCCACTGGTGACAAATGTGTCAGTGCTGTACAGAGTCGGGAGTTGAGATGCATGGGGTGAAACGCATAGAAATGTTGAAGACAATATATATACACAATAGATGTGTAAAAAGACGGCTAGTCTCCAGGAGAGAGAACAAAGATGGCTGACGCTGATAGCAGAGGGCCTCGGTACATTCTATAGCGTTTGTAATTTAAACCTATTAACTGCGCGGCCTACTTCCCGTCCGTTGTGTTGTTTGCCGCTGTATCTTGTACCTGCCTGGCTGACAGTAACCTACCTCTTCATATTTCACCCGCACGGGCACGGGCAAAGAGCAACAGAAAGGAGAATACATCTCACAGCCGCACAATAACAACTGAAGCAGCGTGATACACAGATGTACGTACGCTTAACCTTCAAAATGTGAAGGAGGTCTAGCACCAAAAGGCCTTGGGGAAAACGTACAAGTACAATGGTGTAGCAGCATTGCATTTCTATCCAATTAGTGGGATACAAATAAATAAATGATATAATGATACAAAATTACAATACACAAAAACATATAAAGTAAAAAAGTAAAGTATATCAATGATATCAAAAATCAGATAAGAGGTCCGTGAGAAATAGGTGTTATGGAGTCCATATAGGGCAGTATTACGTGACCGTTTAGACACATCCACAAATCGTGGATGTTCTACGGTAAATGTTGTGTAATAACGAGCTTTGGTCTTGTGTTTGCTATTATGTTAGCTCGATCCCGATTGGTTGCTCCGCTGCTGGCATAGCACACAGGAGATGGAGAAAACAGGCAGTTGGTTTTGTACCGCCTAACCACCATCACCACCGGGTTTGTTCACAGCAGCCCACGCTGCATTACGCTCCTGCAGGCATTCAACCCTACTTGATGCACCACAGATGAGCGCACGCTCAAAAGAATGCTCGCACGCGCGCACACACACACACACACACACACAAACAAAAGCAGAAGGAAACTTAATAGATAGATTATCGTGCTTATCTACCCATCGCCTTCCAGTGGTAAAAAGGGGGGGCTTTGTGTTTACACATTTCAGTGTGGGGATAGTCAAGTGTGTGTGTGTGTGTGTGTGTGTGTGTGTGTGTGTGTGTGTGTGAGCTGGACCTGACTGCATTTTCCACAGAGCAGATAAGGATCAGAGGCATCCTGATAGTAAGAATTAGGAGCAGGCCTTCCATTGATCTCTAATGGACCGCTACAAGCAGCCAGAGAGCCTATCAGTGTATCTGAACGGGAAACACGATCGCATTAGTTCTCGCACACACACACACACACACACACGCACACGCACACGCACACATTTTGTTATGAATGCAAGAAATGTAACTGGGGTATTTGGTTACATTTGCCAAAAGCGCCTCCGGAATCAATGATGAAGGCTTGATTACGAAGGGTTAGCGAGACAATGCCGCTCTGTGTGTGTGTGTGTGTGTGTGTGTGAGTATGCGTGCGTGCTTACATGCATGGGTGCATTCGCCAGCATCAGGTTACGTTTGTTCGTATAGCAATTCTTATTGTGTCACTACACAAAAAATAGGGAAAGAGAGAGAGAGAGAGAGAGAGAGAGAGAGAGAGAGAGAGAGAGAGTCACTAATCTGAAAGCCTATATGAAACGGGAAGGTCAGAAGACTATACGATTTTCTTGTCGTCCCCCAGCCTAGAAGGGTAACACAAAATCAAATTACCCTTTTTACACACACACACACGCACACACACACACACACGCACGAGCAGGAGAAAAGTCAGTGGAAGATAGTCTCCCAAACGTCCTGATATTGTCTCTTTTGTCTCTTCCCTCTTCCGCCACAGATGAAATGAATGTATTCCTCTCACTTGCTCCCACCCTCCACGGTTCTTGTTTTCTGGGCGACTGGGCCCATCTATTAGCCCGTGATGAATGACGCAGAGGCCGCTATCCGTGCTTACTGCTTTTCACTGTACGCTGTCAGCAAAGCATTCGTCTTCTGCGGCCCGCAGGTCATGTGATTCTCTTGAACAGAGCTTTGTTAACTTCCAAATGAAAACAGGCTTTATTGGAACGGGGCTAACGATCGGCAGGTTGCACCCTAGCTAGCTTCTGCTCCCTTCCCTATCGCATTACTCTGCATTGCCCTGAAATTGTGATAACCCGATGCGACAATAGAAAGGGACGTGTGGCATTGTCTCTAATGACTCTAATGTCAGCTTTAGGTCGAAAGGTGAAGGGGAAAATCAAAGAGAAGAAACGAGAATTAGGCTATATCTTGACCTGTAGGTATCCTCGAGCAAGATGCAGAACTGCTGCCTGCTGCAAAATTATTGTACTTCGGTTTGAATAAAAGATTCCACTAAATGGCCAAATTGTAATTGTACCCTGTGAAATCGACCTCTTCAGAGTTCAACATCAGAGAACCAATGTCTTAAAATCTTTCCTAACTTTGTCATTTCACCCTCAGGAGTGGCTGCTAGGAACAATAAAAATACATCAGCTAAGGAGCCCCAATGCACCAGATGTCTGCAGGGCCTTTCTCTATGCTAATTTACCACTCGACAAATCAAATAGCTGAGCGCTAACTTGAAACAATAACTTTGATTTGTATTGCGGCTTTACAATAGCTGACGAAAACACAGTGGGGGATAAGCGTTCCGGAATGATCCCAGCAAATTCCCAACTGAGCCGCTAAGTGCTAATTTTGCACTCTAACTCTAGCTAGATTCTGCTCCGTTCCCTTTCAAATTACATTGCCCTGACATTGTGATAACCAGATACGACATTAGAAAAGGCTAATTATGGGAGTTTAAGCTCCTTTTTGTAATTAACTAACCTAGAGTATCTCGCATTTCAGCCTCCGAAGTTTTACTTTAACTCCCCTGACACACAGCGGCTAAACTGAGATGAACTTAAGATGGTCTAAACGGGTCTACAATAAAACTTAAGTATGTCTTCTGAAAGGGTACATTTTTGGTATTTAAACAGCAGTATTAAGAGCTAGCGGTGTGAGATCTGGCTAAATGCTTATAGTCTTTGGTTTTTGGCAAATCTGTATTCGCTTGTGTGTAACTTTAATGTAACGGTTAACCTATACTGAAATATGCAGTGATGTGCCTGAACGCGTTCATTGAACGATAGTTCATGAACGATAGTTCATGAACGCGTTTATATTTTGGGTGAACGTGAACTGAACGTACTGTATTACTGCCTGATGAACGTTACTGTGAACTCGTTCATTCGGGTGTCTGTGAACTGAACGCTCTCTCAGTTCAATTTCGTTCATTAGGGTGCCAGATTTCTATAGAGCCTTCCACACG
>JAOEHI010003144.1:0-10993 GCA_025447815.1 Percopsis transmontana
TACATTTACAGCATTTAGCAGACGCTTTTATCCAAAACGACTTACAATTAGTACATTTGTCAACAATTACATGGTGCCATTACATGGAGCAGATAGGGGTTAGGCATCTTGCTTGAGGATGCTTACAGGAAGGCCAACTCTGGGGCTCAAACCCACGACATTCTGGCTGGGGGTCCAACACCTAGACCACTAGACCATCCTGCCACAAGAATGTATGGACTTAAACAATTCGTTTAAAGGTATATTTCTTGTTTGAGTCTATGTGGTTGAAACCAGCTTTATACAAACGTTTCTGTTTTGGTTTGGTTTGTCTACCTCCCTCTCTGTACAACCACATGCACTTTTGTGCGCAGTTGTGTTTCAAAACATAAACAGTGTGCTGGGGCGGAATCGAAGAGTGTACTTTTAATCTTCATTATAATTTTATGTTTGGGTTCAAATGAAACCATACTGATATCTGTTGTCTCTACTTCTACTTAAAACCTCTATGACCCCTCAGAAGAGCAAATGAGAGGCACATGTTTCTCTCATCAAACATACATGTATTTTATATGTAAAAAATCTTCCACCAGGGGTCCCAGAGGAGTGTTTTCTGAATCTCCACAGCAGGTGCTTTTATCTGAAGTGATCATATGGTCCATAAACTGTCATTCATTCAATTCGGTAATTTACCAGACGCTTTTATCCAAAGCCACTTACAATTACATGATGCTATTACATGGAGCAGATAGGGGTTAGGCATCTTGCTCAAGGCTCAAGGATGCTTACAGGTAGGCCACCTCTGGGGCTAGAACCTACGACCTTCTGGCTGGGAGTCCAACACCCAGACCACTGTCATTCATATGTTTACATAAAACTTAAAACATTACAGGTTGGTTAATTACAATAAATTACCAAATAAGTATGATTCTGATTGTAGGAGCAGATATTTCTAAAGTCATTTATCACTTGGTGACAAAGTGGGGGACCCCCTGAGATGTCAAGAGATGAGAAAATAATTTTTTCTAGTTTTATTGCCTTAAAAACTAAACCATTTACTCGTGTGTGTGTGTGTGTATAAAGCAGATGTTGGGCTCACCTGGTCTTCAGTGAGAACAATCAGTCTGGTTACTATAATGTTCACAACATTTCCTAGACTGGCATCACGGTAAAGTTTGGCAACCTGACCTCCATAAAAGAAGAAAAGACACAAAGTCAGACAAATTGTGTTATAAAATGGAGTTTACTTACTGTATGCAATTTTATAGGAATTGGTCAAAACTGTACTACTACTACTAAACCCTGAATCAAAAAGTAGGATCAAACTTACAATATTCATTACAGACAGGATGTAGTGCTCAATGTCTTTGCGACCATGGTAACCGACCATCATTTTGTCTGCGACGACAAGAGTCTCCACGAAACGCTCGGTGCTAACAGAGCGCCGCTGTCTGTGGCTACCATTTAGCTGTGTACCATTTCTCTCCAGGATGGGGACAGGGGCGGGGGTAACTTGGCAGGGAGTACTACCTCTTAAGAGGTCTGTGAACAAGAAGGAAATAAAGATAGATAAGCTTTGGCGGAAATCACCATATAACTCAAGATATGATGACGTTACCATGCAGGTGATTATGTGACAAACGTTACACAACAAGTCCATCATCTGTGATACATCACAATATTTAAAGCAGCTACGAGGAGTTTTGCGTAAGTGATAGGATTTTCCAGAATAAACATTACATTTCCTAGAAGCCCCACTCCCTTGTTGCAATCTCCAGAGTTGAGTGTGTTTGTATTAAGGAGAATAGTTGAAAGACGGTTACGGTAATTCAGTCGAAACATCGGCTGTTTTCAAGATGTATAGATAATATAACAGCAACTTTTAGGTCTTTATGTCATAAATCCATTTGTAAGACCCGGTCGTAAGCATTATTAACTATAACCCAAATAAACCGGGTCTTCAGTAACCAGAAAACAACAAAAACAGCACAATAACATCTGCACATAGGAATCAGTCTAGTCTGTTTATTTAAATATTATTTATTTAAATTCCAACAAACACACACTATGGTTGTGTATTATTATTTTTATCTTAATAAGTTTGTGTCGTTATCCTAACAGTAACTTCTAGGGGTAATAATGCACATGGAAAATATTTAAACTGTGTACACATATTAAAAAGAAATACCGTACGATACTTCGCAAATCGATATTGATATCCTTAGAGAAGAGTGATTGATATATCACTATATATATTTATAGTTTTATATTTACATTTTTTCCCAACCTGTGATGAATATAGTCTATTTAACAATTATGAAGTCTGATGATTTCCGTTTTGAAAGAGCCCTCACAGATATTTCTGTATGCTAAATGCACATGGGGAATCTGCCCCTTTGAACCTTCAAGCCAGAGTATGTGCTTTATGACCTAGATGCTCTGGGCAACCTCTGTAAGATGCTACGTGTTGGGGCATGCTCACTTCCTGCTAATGACAGTCTTGGCATTTTCTTATAAGATCTTGGCCCAAATACCTAAATATCCACCTGGCGTTTCTCTAATTTCATCACAACTCAATAGACTGAGTATTTATCTTCATCAGAACTTCAGAACAGATCACTGTTCCTAAGAATAGAATGAATGCTTCTATAAAAAAATCTGACAATTTATCCTCTGCTAAAAGTCTCTTTATGAGATACTCAAGTGGACATTGGGCTTATTAGAAAGCAGGAGCATGTCTTTTTCCTACAGGTTGAATGGTGGCCAGGCCATGGTGCCTCCAGTGCACAAGAGGCCTGCTCATGCCCAGCAGGACCTGGGCCTAGAACCAAACCAGCACTTCCTCTGACCTGCTATGTATAGCGATTCATTTACGTCAGTCCCACCCACACACTGTCCAGTCCAAATGAAGCTTCACAAACCTGAAATGCCACAGCTGAACTCCTGGCTATGCTCTTGTTGTGAGGGTATAGCAGACATTTTATAAATAACATGTTGCTGTGCTTCATCTGGGCTCTGTTCACTGGAGGCGGCAGAGGAGATGTTCTTCAATGGCTCAATTAAATAGTGCTCATCCTCGGTAGTTATAACGCCGTGCTGATTGGAAGGCACAAACACAACAGGTTATATGCCTCAGGTTCTAATCAGAATCCAGTCTTTAAAATGTGTTTGCTTCGGTTTGATTTAAGTTATCAACTTTCAGCATTTTGTTACATTTGTACAAATTCAGTATCATTTTGCTGAAAATACTCACTCTATATCAATTTAATAAATCATGTAAAACAACCAATTACAGCTAGAAAAACATCATTACTGGGAATTCAACCAAAGTACATAGATTGCTGTGCCTGAACACTCAGATAGTTACACTATGTCACACCATGAAAAAGTACATCAGATTGTTTGTGGAAGCCAGACATCACTTGACTTTGTTATAACTCGACTGGCATATGTAACAATAGAGTTTAGACAGAGTAGAGTCGGCTTTTATCACATATATTTAATAATAGTGTTTTAGTATGTGATGTCAAAATACCAAATAGGTATTTCTTATTACATTAAACAACAGTCTGACTTTTGTCCATTTTTGGTATTACTAGACTAGAAAGAAGGCCAAATACTATTTAATTTATGAAAGTCAAGCTATGTCTTGCCAGCTAATTTTGGCTGAAACTAAATTGGTGCATGTTCTATCCAGTTGCCAAAAATAAACTTTATATTATAATACTGTGAACATTGTGAAGTGAGGAGCCATACTAGTTACTCTGTACATTGATTGTTCAATAAATTCTGACCAGTCTGTTATCCACTGATTTAGACCAATAGCTTGACTTTAAATCTTTAAACTGGATAAAAGTAAGGATGGATATACATAAAATAAAATCCCATATTGCTTAAATCCTACACTACATTTTTGCACTAGACATTAAAGTCAGTCAAAATAAATTGATGCCATCTACAATTGAGTAATTTAGCAGACACCTTTATCCAAAGTGACTTGCAGTGAGTACAATTACAAGTATTAAGGAACAGGTTGGGGTTAGCCATCTTGCTCAAGAATGCCCACAGAATGCCCACAGTAGACTGGGCAAGGCGGGGATAGAACCCACATCTTTCGGCTAGGAGTCAACTACCCTAACCATCAGGTCATCCTCAACTACCCTAACCATCAGGTTATCCTCAACTACCCTAACCATTAGGTCATCCTCAACTACCCTAACCATTAGGTCATCCTAACCACTAGACTAGGGCGTCTACGACCAACATTAAATGACAATCATGACCAAAATGCCGGCAGGTCAGCATGATGAGAGACCTTTCCATAAAGGGAGACAACAATTTCCCACTTAAAAGGTGAAACGCTTTGGGGTGCAAACAGGGAGACTAAAGGCGGTACTGTTTGATGGAAGTCAATGGAGGAGATGGCTTAGTACATCGAACAAACTTCTGTTTAGCAGATGTCATTTGCTAAATAATATATTGACCGCCTTGCCAGTCATCTTCAACCTGTTTGTCATGACATATTTAGCCAGCCGTTACGCTATGCCAAATGCTAAAGTCCAGGAGTTTCCCATCTCCACCTATATTAGAGAATCTCTCATATGATAGATACTCTCAGCTGGTGAAGTTTTGTCTTGCTAGTGCTGCCTGAGTTGCCTGTGCCAAGTGAATACAGGCCAACATACTGTTAAGCAAACTACAATTGGTCTAATCACTTGGCACAGAGTCTGGAAGATTGACTGAGCATAAGCTAGAAGCTTAAATTTGCTGTTTGAAGGTTATTTAAAAAAATATATATATTTTGACACACGACCCCCAAAAATAAGTCTGGAATTGAACAGAGTAATATAACTAAAATAATAATAAAAACCAAAATTCCTAAAATAATTTAATTATGGGAGTGTTGGACTCCCAGCCAGAAGGTCATGGGTTCAAGCCCCAGAGTTGGCTTACCTGTAAGCATCCTTAATCAACTAACCCTAACCCCTATCTGCTCCATGTAATAGTACCATTTATTTGTAAGTCGCTTTGGATAAAAGCGCCTGCTAATTGTAATTGTAATAATAATAGAAATTTTCAAATAAAAAGCATTTGTGACCAGTCAAAGGTAAACTTTGGGAACCACTAGTCTATGGCAAGCAAACAGAAATCAAGCAGTTAGCCTTGTGTTGGCCTGCTGAGACCATCCCGGTCTTACAAGCTGTACAGTGTTCTCTCACCTGTCAAGTCAGTCGGAAAACACTCCTTTAAAATTGGTTTGTGGTAGTAGTTGTCAATCAAAACAATTAACAGGCGATTAGACCACCTTCAACCAATCACAACAAGAAACGTGATGATGATGATGAACAATGGTTTAAATATATGGGAGCTCACAAGATCAGGATGGTCTAACGAGGCTAGCAAGATACAACAAAATTCATTACTTTTACTCACCAGGCCCTTGCAGTTGCTGAGCGCCACCCTGGTAGTGCTGTGGTGGTTCTCTATGAACCCAACATAGTGGCAGCTATCCACCGCATCATGTCTCCACTCCAGCCCGTCTCTGCCCCAGTACTCCACCGTGAACTGTTTGGACACTAGGTGGGGGTTAAGAGTCAGGTTTAAGTAAAAGTGCTTTCCGTATGCTGACAGTCTGTAGAACAGCTGAGCCTCGGGGGGGTCTGGAGCTATCTGGGGTCCCAGCGTCGGGTCCACAGCGCCCCGCCTCCGACGGCCCGGCCGGTGGTGCTTTACGGTGTAGCTCAGGAACTCTCCATTCTCATCCACCCTCACAGGGACGGTCAGCTGGTAGTGTTCCAGATAAGACAGGAACTCCTCTATAACAGGAGGAGAGTACAGTAGAGTACAGTAACAAGACAAGATAAGACAAGAGACTAATGCAACAGGTCATGTGATAAAACAGTGGGTCTGTTTACATGCACACCAGTATCCCGGTTATGAGGCTTATCCGGGCTTTGATCATATTCAGTATATGGCGTTTACATGAACAAAGAGAAATCTGGTGAATCGTACCCCTGTATTACATGATAAATACTAGTATCCCAGATACTGATTACTGCGTTCTATTTGGGCAGGCGCTTGTGATGTTTACAAAACAAACTGACAATTTACAACTGACATTTCTGTAGTTAACCTTAAATTTATTTGAGTGAGGCCACTTTGGCTAATAGCGGGACTTAGCACATTAGCGAAAGACAAAACTCTGTTTCATCATCGCTCCAGAAGTGAGACGCTTTCGTTGCCGCCATTGTTTGTACTTCTGTTACGTCACCTGACTGAAGCCACGCCTGTGCAGGTAGCCAGCGGCTGTCAGAAACTGGCATAAGGTGAATACATGCAACAGTATCCCGGTTTCATTCGGAGGATTCCAGCTGACTTAATCAGGTTTCTCAAAACCGGGATAAGGGCTTAACCGGGTTTCTGAAATTGGGATATGTTTACATGCGCAAACACAAAAACGGAATACTTCAAAAACCCCATCATAACCGGTCCATGTAACCGCAGTCAGTGAATCCATAAGTTTGAAATTCTTTTTGCAGGTAATCTGCCATCTGTTTCACCACTACCAGGATAGATCCAGCACCATCATACCTTGTGATCTGTGTGAAAGTCTGTTAAAGGTTTGAAATTCTGAAGCAGCAATCACCACCAGGCTCAGCATCCAAGTCAGCATCTTCCACAAAATTTCCATCATTCAGAGTAAGATCTGACATGGAGTTATGTAGAGGGAGCTACAAACAGACTAAAGTCACGCTACCGGTCCAATGCCACACCATAACAAGTCCATGGTTTGTCCCCAGTATTGGTAAATGTTTTCACTGGGTTTAAATCAGTTGTGTCCTGAAAGCAGAACCTTCCAGACCGGACTGAGGTTTGTCATGTCAACACTGATCCATCAGTCACGTCACCGCAGGTTGAATTCCAGCAGGAAAGATCTATATTAGAAACTTGTCCTGAACAATCCATCTGCTTTTCTGTATGAAAAACATTTAGAAGTCAAATTATTCATCCCATACAATTAACATATCACAACAAAACAATACAACTTTGAAATGAATATAAAATTCAATGTTTAGCATGAATTGCCCTTTAGGTGTGTCTGTTTTGATACAAGCATAACTTAATTATTACTATGCTATAGTAAAGTCTTAAAAGTACACACCCCTCAATTGTGTTAGCGCGCTCTCAGAACCTCAGTTTTCTTCCCCAGCTCACTGTTAATATTTGAAACGTAACTATATATTGGGATGTATGGGGAGTAGTAGAGAATGGTGTAAGCATATAAGTGCTTCTGGGGGAGTAATGCTATGAACTCAGGTGTGGGAGGAGCATGTGTCCTCTGAATTTCAAAACAAAACCACATACATTTTTGTGCTTTTAACCATGGACACAAACTGTGTTTTTAGTATTTAAATGTCCTTATAGTTCCCCAGCACTGATAAAGTAGGGAACCACCCTATATGCAACCATCAGCCTCTAGAATTACAAGCATACAGAATTAGTTATAACAGGTTCGAAGTCCTCAAAATGTTGCATAATGTTAATTATATTTAGTCATGGAGCTCGGACTTCTATAGGAGCCCCTGGTATATCATACCATACAGTATAATTTTCAGTTTTTTGGGAAGCTATGTTTCTCAACAGACCCAGAGAGCATCTTTTCCTAGTGCCAGTCTGGAGGCCAGCCTGACCCAGACAGTTGGCACCCGGTCTGCATATATTAACTATAACCCAAATAAACCGGGACTTCAGTAGCCTAACGCATATATCGGCGAATCTAAACAATACATTCGGACAAATTAGACAAAAGGTCATATTTTGAGGTACGAGTATAAAATATAGTTCGTATAGTGAAATAACTAGCTAATAGTTCGTGGGTTTGGTTTCAGCAAGCCCATAGACAGTGCTTGCAGGCCGATCTACAAAGCAGCCTTGACGTAAGCAGACTAACGTTACCGATCTAAAATCTAAACCAAGGATTAATGTGTCGTCTCATTTATGATCCAGCCTCCATGCAGAAATCTGAATACTGCTACTGTAAACTCTAGTCTAGCTCCAACGTGGGGCTTTAAATGTTCAATGTGGCCTGTCCACAATGCATGAACGACTGTCCTATTCTCATAAAAGTCATAAAAACTTACCATGTCCATCTTCATTTCCAGCTCCAGTCTAAACGTGCTGGGAACCTCCAGACAAAAGACTCACCAGTCGCTGTCCTGAACTCATCTTCGACTGGTTCCCATCCCGGGGCTCAGATCAAGCGGAATATCTCCTGTTCAGACAAAACACAGGAACGGTCCCACACAGACTGTCTGGTAGAAATAATCACTCAGCATTCAAAATCTTGAGCCTGCTTTTAAAGAAGGATCTACTTGCAGCCTATCTGTCTCTACATGGAGTGTTGGCTGTCAGGGTTAAAGTTACAAAGTTCGTTACGAGTCCAGTGTCTCGTAAAGCCCAGAAAAGTTCATGCAACGAAGATGAAGTTGCTCCCCTTCGCTACATTGCAGCCGGTGTGGAACCGGGTCTTTCTCAAACCGGACAGCTTCAAACTGCTGGCAGCTTTTTGAGCATGACGTCACACCAGATGTGACCGTGCCATCAATCGTGCGCATGCCCGACGCGTCCAGCTTCGTAGTGCACGAAGTTTATTTAGTTTATTTATCCAATACAATCGAAGTTATATTTTCATATGATAAAATACAAAAAGTTAACATAGAAAAAATATATTTGTTTTACACCGAGGCGTTATTTCTAATTAGAAAATAGACATTATATAGAAACTGATAAGGTTATGGAACCTGACATCAGTAGTAAGCCTCCGTGTGTTTTTAGCTTAATATGACCAATGTTGTGTCATTTTATCCACGTATGTCTTAGGATCTATTTTTCTAATATCAGTCCTCAGGCCTCTGATGCAGTGTTGAAGGATGTTGGTTTGTTTGTGGGTAGTGGCGCCATCGTGTGTATAAAACGTGCATATTTTCATCGTTGCTATTATTTTGGGAAACATTTCATTACAATACTTTTGTTGGGATTGTTTTATTCGCAAAAAGAAATGACTTTATCTAACTATTGTTTTTACAGTTGCATTAAATAAATCCTAATTACAAGATTAAAAAACTTGAAAATAATATTGAAATACGTTCTTTAAACCCTTCAACCTCCCTGGACAAACTATCACTTTCACAGGCTATCGTTCTTGATTCAAAATATCATCAGAACCATCACATCAGAGACTCTGAAGGATGCAGTAATTTGGATCATACTGTTGTTTTGTACTAATGAATAATTTAATTACAACATCGGTGGATGCAATATACATTTTAACCACTACGGAGAAGCAGCACACAAAGTGAAACACGCTCTGAGGGGCGCGAAAAGAAATCCAGTTGGATACATAAAGCCGAAGTATGGTTCACGTCGAATCTACCTTTGTTAGACCTGCTTCAGGTTGACCGTGAGATCACGCGAGAAACTTTGCAATTTTTGCAGCTCCCATG
Organism: Percopsis transmontana; assembly: GCA_025447815.1. Taxonomy (NCBI): domain Eukaryota; kingdom Metazoa; phylum Chordata; class Actinopteri; order Percopsiformes; family Percopsidae; genus Percopsis; species Percopsis transmontana. The sequence continues at coordinate 9,483 of JAOEHI010003144.1, forward strand.
GGACGGCCCCCAGGAGGTTCTGCAGACCTGGCTGCAGTGGGACCGGGAGAGAGCAGGTCAATGAGACCTGCTACCACCTGGAAGTCGAGCTGCCTAGTGCCCCCCTGGCTCCACCCACGGTCCCGCTTCCCCGCGACAAGAAGGCGACGCCGGTCAGCCCCGGGGGAGTCGTTCAGCCGGCCAGTGCTGTGGTGTCGCCACGGGCCCAGCCGGCCAGTGCTGTTGTGTCGCCAGGGGCCCACACTCCACCAGTTCCGCTGCCCCGCACCAGGGAAGGTTCGCCAGGCAGCACAGTGGAGGGGTCGCTGGAAAGCACCCAATGGCTCCGCAGCCCCTCGTCTGGATGGAGGCGTCGGTCTGCGCCCTGGGAGTTTTGCCAGCCTCCTGTTAGCCACGTAGGACGCCTGGAGGGTTCCACCATCTCCGCCTCACCCTGGTCGGGGCCCTCGGGGGGGCTCGTAGCCTGCGCTTGGGCCTAGCCTAGACGCCTATGGTTCCACGTCGCAGCCACCAGCCCCCTGAGGGTCTTAGCCTGCATCGACGGTTGCCAGAGGGTCTTCGCCGTTGGAGCCTGTCTTCGGTCCAGCCGCTACAGGATCTACACTGTCACAGCCTTCCCTCGGCCCGGTCGCCTGAGCATCCACGCTGCCGGGGCCTGTCACTGGTCCAGACACCTGAGGCGTCCGGTCCGCGTTGCTGGTCGCTTGGGAGCCCTTGCCGCCGAAGCCTAACCTTGGTTCGGTCGCTGGAGGGCCCACGCTGCTGCCGGCCATCGGAGTCTTTGCCACTGCTGCCGTACGTCTCTGGTCTGGCTGTCTGAGGGGTCAGGCCATCACCACCAGTCCCAGTCGCCACTGCCGCTCATCTCTAGTCTGGCCTCCAGAGGGTCCCAGCCGTCGAGGTCACCCGTCTCTGGTCTGGCCACCCGTGCGCGCTCCATGTCTCCCCTCCCTGCTGGCAATGTTATAAGTTTGGTTTTTTGCAAATCCGTTTGACAGTATGTAGGAGTCTTAAGTGTAGAGGATTGATCCCTATATTTGGATATGTCTCAACGTTAATAATATGTATTTATTCATTATTCATTTTCATAACTAATAAACCCCTTGGAGTACCACGTTGATTAGGCATATGGTTGATGATAACTAATATAATTATACCTATTTCTTAACAGAATTCGATCAATGAAATTGAATCAGTCAATATATCTGAATCGTGAGACAGAGGATTGATTGATTTGATAGACAACAGAGAAACACTGCTTTAAACAATAATAATTGTATTACACACACACTAAAATCTACATTTTGCCGACACAGACCGGGCACTCAGGGAACTGTATGTGTGTATAAGTGAGCAGGAAACCGTGCACCCTGAGGCTTCGTTCATTGTTGCCGGGGACTTTAACAAAGCCAACTTCAAAACAATCGCTCCAAACTCCTCAATATATTCTTCATATATATATATACATATATTTCATATACATATACATATATATACATATATTTCATATC
>JAOEHI010003145.1:0-10993 GCA_025447815.1 Percopsis transmontana
AAATTGTTAATAGCATACTTCTATATGTCCTAATAAATTGCTTTTGTATCATAAGACGAGAGTGGTCTGACTGAACTTACATTATGTGCCATCCAACTTTGAATGTCAATATTGGTTTCTCTTAGAGTGGCTGGGCGGTTAGTCCCCAGGTTTCCAGGAATGTGTAATACCAGAATATAGATGTGTATGGATTTGGGAGCAGCCATCACAGACGAAGCTCGGGGGGAAGGGGTCCCTCCAGGGTGACCTCAACCTTCCAAAAGGCCACGTGGAAAATGCCACTGACACTGCCGAAAAGCGCCGTGAACTACAGTCACTGTCACAACCAGCTGACACTCCAACGATAAAACGAACCTTCTCAACGTCAGAACCTGTCCCAACCGTAACCACAAATTCACCGAAATAATGTTTGTTGGCAGGTGCATCTAGATGCCTATTGTTAGGTATTCCTTTCTTCCAACTATCTCTTTCCCTACACTTTCACGTTCCCCCCACTAGTTATAGCAGGTCTAGGTTATTTAAATAATAATTTAGTAAAATAAGTTAGATATCAAATCTGGCTATTGTTGCTTTCTCATATTCATAATTTTAGAGGTTTGGTTTATTGAAACTGAATCTGATCACGTGTTGACGTGTTAATGCATTGCCCATCCATATATATACTTCGAATGTGTTTTTTGTGTCTGTCTTTTAAAATTATCATTGTATAAAGCATTATTATTCTCGGTTGTTTCATATACCAGACAACTAATCACTCCTCTGTGTCAAGTATCACCATGCAGATTAAATTAGATGTTACATTTATGATCAACCACAGTTGCCATAAGCTGTAGGAAGGATCCCAGTGCCTTAAAATGGGGTGGTGCCCTGAGGAATTATGAATTGTGAAAATTAATAATTCCCAAAAATATAAAATATGAATTGTGAGACATATTAATATCCAGAATATAGAGGTCGATACGCTACAGATGGGAATTGCTTTTAATTCAGCATGTTAATTTTCATCTTACAAGAGTTTTGACCTTAATCAAGTGACTGGATCAGAATGCATCAGGCACTGGCCCCAGGCAATTATACATGTTTTAAGCTGTTAGTCTAGCTGCTGTGACTAAAATGATTAGTTTAATGGGTTTATTTAAAATTAATCAAAAAACAGTTTGCCAATGAAGGTTGTTTAAGTGAGTGAAAAAATACTTTTGAAATGTAGGCCTATTTTAATTTTTTTTGCCTTGTCACAAGAGCAAAATTGTGTTATAATTTGTGTGACATCCATCGTGGCTCTGTGTTTCTGCAGGAGAAACCATAGATGGCTAAACCGCTTCACTCCCAATTCCACCAATGAATGTTTATTCCAGCCTGTAATAAAGGGAACGGGGGAGGATAGGAACATTTTATCTGAACAAGACACCCCCTTTCCCTCCAAACATGCTTCCCTGATGCCACTGGGCTTCAAATAATAGCGTTCATTGGAGACACTGTGTCGGATCTCTTGCTTTCAGCCACCCAATATAATTGTCTGCCATTGTTATGCGAGATGTGCAAGAGGAAAGATGTATCTGCACAAAATGTGAGCAATGGCATCTAATGTATTCAAGACCCAATCTCCGGACAGGGAGGCATGGACGAGATGGGTATTTCTGTTGACAGTGCATAGTTTTTACTTTAAAGACAAATATCTTCCCAAGGCCCAAAGCAATGATATATATCTGCCTGGGATTCTCTGTGCCATCATCACCACTTCTCCCATTACGCTCTCCCCCATCATTCTACTCCAGCAAATTCCTTTCTCTAACTATTGTTGGAGGCTAATGCACCCTGCCAAACTTACACCCTTGCAAGTGGCTTTCTATAAATAGCCCTGAATTTATTCTTTCCAGGAACTGATAGATTCCTTTCAGATGGAGCTGCCTCCAACCAAGTGAATTACTGTACTGTATGTTAAAGGCTGTAAAAGGTGCCCCACCTATGAACTCATCATGCACACCCATATGCACATGCACATGCGCACACACACACAAACAAAGAGTAGCCATATTTAGCACATCCTAGGGACCGAGTCAGTTAAGTGGAGTCAAAGAAGAAGACAAAGGCAAGATAAAAATAATTATTAAAAACAACATTTCCCTCTTTTTAAATTCTGAGTACACCTAAAATGTATTGCCGAAATAAAGATAGTTGTTATCTACAGGATTGACAGAAGTTTGATAATGAATAGAGAACATCTTCCCTTATTGAATACATATCTAGAGGGCAGTGGGAAGGAAATATGGGGATTTAAAACGTAATACATCTCAGGAAACTGCTCCTTGCAGTTCCCCATCCACTTAGTCTGGTTACAGTCCGTGTTTTCTGTGTGTTCCATGTTTCTGTTGCTTCGGTCCTGGTCTTTTGTCTCCCTTATTGCTTTGTGTTGTTGATTTGATCATTCTTTTCACCTCTTCTCCACTGTATTTCTGTTAGGTCATGGCTGGATATTTCATGTTGTCTGGTCCCCGGTGTTACCCTGGTTTGTGGTCTAGTTGTTTTATCTCTGTGTTTCCAGTTAGTAAATCCGTCTTTGATCATTATGTACCTCTGCCTATGCGATACTCTTCGTTACCGAACCCTGCTTGTTTACCTCAACCATGATTCTGCCTAGTAAAGTTCTTATTTAACTGCATTTCGGACTCTGTTACTCCCTTGCACTTGGATCCTGCACTTAGATCATTACAATACTGTTTTCCACTGTGTGTCATATATTATGAAGGGTTTAATATGCTCCCATCACTGGCGTGACATTTGTTTTTTGTCGCATTCATTTTTCACCACAAAACAATACATTCCAAACATACAGAAAATGAAAATACTCATTCATTTGAACCTTTATTTATATATATAAAATTTTACGTTTTTTGGCAAGGGTTTCAGATAAGGCTATTGTACGTATTACATTACCTGTCATGGCAAAGTAGGGCACACCTTTTGTATTGTGGTTCAGAAAATGGGACACAGAAAGATGAACGGCGGAGTGCATAGCGTTTGGCAGAGGATGACAAATACATTATTGCTTTGCGCACAGCAGCAAACAATCCATGCGCCGCTTTGTAGAGTGAGCTGTCACAGTGCCTGCACCCAGACGGCATCACACCATAAATATCAATAAAAGAGAAAGGCCTGGATATCCCCGGGGAGATCGCAGTGAGGTACATGAATTAGAAATGTCACCCAAAAGAGGGGAACAGGTATACAATATGGCTCGCTATTCGTTCTCTCACAAAACAGGTATTACCTGGAGGGAGCTAACGTCAAGCGATGGTGGACCGTGGTACCTGTCAGATGTAATGGAATTAACAGGGTAAACATTTTGAAGAAGCTCTCATAAGAACTGACCCAACGGTAATGTAACATTCATTACAATGCCCTCTTAGAAAATAACTAATACAAATATATGGAGCCAATGTTATTTCTTTGCTCGGTATAAATCTAATAACTTTTGTACTTGACATTATTATCGCAGTTGGGCTGTATACTGTCTTTATTTAATATATATTTAAATACATGTATTATCAATTCCTGAGTGAACTGGCAAAAATCCAACTGTGTTATAAATGCCCTTTCAGAAGCAAAAAGCATTTGAACCCAGAAGTCTTTGCTCTAATCCTTTCTCATGGACTTCTGATGACATCACCATAGACACATGCTTACTCATGACTGAGCATCTGGTCTTTAAATGGAAAACCCATAGTCTTGTAGGGGACTAGTCCCTACTAGTAATAGTAGTTTAAAAAGTATTAATAACGGGATGTTTCAAAATGTTCAGCCTCCCACAAACCTTTAGCTTGTTGAAATTCAAAGATAAGGAGGTATGTTTCATCTCCTAAATACTTAATTGTTTTCATGTTCACCCTGAATATCCCGTATCGTATGCTAGCCAAGTTGCTACATTGCTGTGCTAGAGTACTGAAGAGCCAAATAAGCCCTTGACTTCTTGCCCAATCTCTCAGTTCCTTCTCATTTGCTGCTCATTTATTAGGCTTGACAAAGACAGTATTGCTGTGGTCATACCCAGGGTTTTGCCGTTCTCCTCTCTAGTTAGCTAGTCATATATTAGCCTCCGCATTGTATCCCACAAGGAAGTAAGCTAAACACCTCCTGACCTCCAGCTCATTTGGGCTCAATGGGCTCCCCATGCCTCATTCCTAATAAGAGTCAGAGATGCATTCAGTCATAACAGAGATGGTGCGTATAGCCAGGCAGTCATTTATTATGCTCCGTATAGTCTTTCACGAGGGGAAACTTTTAAAAGCACCTTTCTAACCCTCAGCCCAGTTTTCCCTTTAGTTCCGAGGGCTTATGTATAAAGAGTGGAGTAGCTGAACATCACTGAGCTCCTGAACACAGTTTAATATGAAAAATGTCTTCAGTTCTCAGTGAGGGAACAAAACAAGGTAGGAACAGTGTAATTTCCTCTCATAGAAACATTTTATAATTGAAGATTATCCCTGCACTGGTGCATTTTGTGGTTTAGTGGTGCAACCTTCTTACCTCTTACCCTGAAAGCTATACTTTGTACAGGTTTTGTCCTCTTTTCAATCAAATATATTACTTTCTGACCACTCTTGCATTACAAACTGAGAAGAATGAGATATAGAAAATATGGAATACACTATACAGTATCTACTGTAGAGTACACCAATTTTGCCATGTTTTATCTGAGTGAAATTTCTGTTAATGGCAATGAATTAAATATTCCATAGCTACAAATCAATATTTTTTTTACTTTGCTTTTAATTCATTGTGGTTTCTCATAAATTATATTTATAAATTATTATTATTAAAGTTGTCAATGATGATTATTATTGTTAGTAGTATCAGTAGTAGTAGCGCTGAAATTCACTGATACCGTACGTTGTAATTATGAACACACATATGCACACTGGCATGCTGTGCACCCATCTTTCACACTTCCACCCTTCAAGACACTCTAATGTCCTGCTGCATATCTCATTTAGTCAACTACCTGTGTGCACAAGAAGCCCTCAATCACTAATTCTGATGTACAGTAGCTAGTCGTTGGCATCCAAGGTGTGCAATTATCTATTTCAGTCGCCCCAGATAGGCATATCAAGACAGCACCAGCACTGCTGTCAGCCATCTGGCGCTGTGAGGAGCAAAGTCTCTGTTGGCAGAAACACAGACGTGTTTCCACCCTCACTGTATGAACACCCACCCTAAAAACCACCGCCGTCCTTGTTTTACAGATTGCAAATTTGTCATGGTCACTTGGACGCTGTCTCTGATTTCATGCGCTCCTTTATTTCACACATTCCTATATAACTCCTAGGCAGGGGAAGTTACAGTATATGTTAACTCAAATATTGTAAATCTACAGTGCTTCATGTACAAAGGGCACGAGCATTCAGAACCCACCTCGTGGTCCGTTTCGGAGTCGCACATTATGAACCTTTTTTTTTTATAGCACAACATTATAGCAAATAATATATTATAAAACACACAATCAAATAGATGTAATAAGTCTGGATATGCAACTTTAAAGCATTACTGCAACTTTAAAGCATTACAGTCGAGGGTTTCTTAAACCCTAGCCTCCTCTCCTCAATGAGGAAATAAATGAAACACTACAATTTTGCAAACTGACGTAACTTGAGAACACATGCTACCGAGATGGTGATCAGCTTTGTAGACACGTAAGAAGCATGTTTTTGAGAAATAATGAAAGTCTAATCCGGTTCCGGTCTGCGAACAATCGATTACTTGGATCTAACGTCTACTGTACGAATGCACTTATACTGACATAAGCAAGCTACAGAATCACTTGTGCTTTAAACAAACTCTTTCAAACTGACATTTAACATATTTGTGTTGAGAATAAGAACCAGAGCAAGCCAATTACCCCCTAACAAGCATGCAATAAAGCCAGACGCAACATATCTGCACTTTGACTTGACCTTCAAGACACATGCAAAAGCCAATGTTGTCTTTAGCAACACTAAAACACCTTTTATAGTCCTTAACTGTGTCCAAAATCGCTCATTCATTGTGCTCATTCAGATTTTGACTTTACACAAAATTGTGATGGAAATGCTATGCTTTGGCTCTACTTCACAACAATTTATAACACCCTAGATAGTACTTTATTGAGTGTTTACTGCATAGTGCATGAGTAAGGGATGCTAATTACCTGCTTTTAGAAGCTGGCCTTGAGTTAAGAAGCCATTCACCTTCATTCCACTCCATTCACCTTTTAACACTTTGTTCTAAAGCCTTGGCAGTGTTCAGAATGATAATTCTAAAATACAATAGAAGACACTGATTAAAGGTACACTCCTCGATTTGTATCCAGAATTTGCCCTTTTGCTTGAAACCAGTGTTCCAAACACGTTATTGTTTTGGTTTGACTGGCATCTTTCTCTACTTCTTCCCCTACAGTGCTCCTTGGCTCAGACCCAGAGGCGCCCATACGGTTGTGCTTCAAAATATATACAGTGAGTAGGGGCACTAGAACAGAGAGCATTCTATAAATATTTATAGAATAATAATTCACTTTAACTGCATTTCATTCGATTTTAAACACCACAATTGCTTGCCATAATTTAGTAAAAACTTTGTAAACATTTAGTAAAAAGCTTTAATTTAGTTTTATGTTTCATGCATTTGAATAATATAACTCAACCTAACTGAGCAGAAAAAAATGGATTTGGTGTTTGACGTCATAGTGTACAAACTAATCCATTTTACATCATCATCTAGAGCAGAAGTCTTAACAATAATGTTTGGCTTCATCGATTGGACTTTTCCGGATCATGTAAAAAGCCTATTTTCTCAATACAAGCTCAAAATCACTGTCTTTATAAAAAAATACATTATGGTTTCCTTGGCCATGATCACCCACCAGAAAAGTATTGATTGGTATTTCTGTAGCTGGTGATGCATTATGGATCTGATATATTTTAACCTGAGGGCAGACAGAGGCCGACAAGGTGTTCTGTTAAGGCCTGGTGCACACTAGAGGACTTAAAAATCTCTTTAAAAATCGTAACTGATTTTTAAAATGTGTGAGACCACAGACATAACGACAGATTTTTTATATTTTTTATCGTAAGAATGCACACACTATACGATTTAGTCAAAACGTAGGACCACACACTTGGTTTATCCTAAACAATTTTAGAATGGTGGTGGACTTGGAGGTGGACCGTTGCTGTCAGCTAGTAGCACTTGTGTGTGCTATGTTTTGCACAGAGAACCAAAACAGCCATTTCCTTTAAGCCAAAAGAACCTTGATCAGAGAGTATTCAACTACAGACTCTCCTGAGCCCGCAGAATGGTGTAGAATGCTTTTGGCATTCTCGCCAACTGGTGGAGAATATTCCACACCACCGCTCTCATTGGCTATTGCGGGTCAAAGAAATTTGATTTTGTATGTTTGATTTGAAATCGGGTAGACTCCGATCCAGTCAGTAACATTAAGATTATGTCTGTACACCCCTCACACTACAAGATAATTCGGGCAGATATTCGGTTCAGGGGCGAATCGGACCTAAAACCGTCCCAGTTATCGTCTAGTGTGCAACTCAGTAAATCAGAAATACAGACACCTTCTATGTTTCTGTCTCTCTTACATAAACTATTTATTAGCCTCTCTCCATCTCCTTCTCTCCCTTTCTTTCTTTGTATTGCCCCTGCATCTTCATTCCTCTCCTTTATGTCATTGTTCCCTCTTATTCCCTGCGCTCATGTCTGCAAGGATTGCTGACTCAATGGAGGAGATCAGACGTAATGCGAATAGGATTGACCTCTCAACCCATGTGTGTTGTGTGTGGTTGGGGGTTATGTGTAAAGGGTGTAAGAAACAAAAAGCAATAATAAACCATCTATAACTGTGATATGATGGAGTAACTACAACTTCTTAGAGCAGTGTCGTGTATATATGTTTGTATGCGTGTGTGTGTGTGTGTGTGTGTGCGTGCATGCTTGTGTGTGGGTTTGGATAAAGACGGGTTGTCACATCATCTGCCGCAGGTGGAAATAAACTGCTTGCGGTGCAGGGCAACCTTTCATTCGCTGTGACACTGAACACATTGACTGGTGCAATATAATATAGTAAGGAGGATTTGTTCTGCGTTTTTGTTAACGTACATTTTAGTGACAAATAATTGCAATCATTGTTAGCAATATACTGTATATTATATAGTTATTACTAACTATATGCTACAAGTTATCATATAGTTCCCAGTTATCCAGTCACAAAAAATCTAGTGCTAGTTATATATACATACACAGTACATAATTTCTCACATCTGCAGTCTACAGCAAAGCTGTAGATTCGTTTTTCCAGGCACCTTTATGTCGGATAAAAAACGCCACAGATCTATATGGTAGAATGTTTAATCAATGAGGCCTCCTCAGCTGTGTCAGAATGAGCTGGCTCAGCAGACTGTTGGGGTCACGTGGATTAGTTGCAGCATGGTGTACAGATTGGAGTGATGTTGAAAAAAAGAGAGAAAGAAAGAGAAAAAAACTGTGCTTCTGAACCAGTTCAATCGTCAAATAAACTTCTATCTTATTTTACTTTACTTTATCTTCCCATTTTTTTTAAAGAACATCAACTATTATTTAAAGATTGTCTAAGCTTTTCTCCAAAGCGACTTACAATGACATTGTGCTATTACATGGAGCAGGGTTATTAATTTCTCTTCCTTTTCCCCAATATTTCCTTCCATATTCAGGTCGTGAGCTTTGAACCATTTGTAGCGAATATGAAAACACATTATTATATAAGGTGCCATTGCAAAATTCTATTTGCATTTCATCTGCATTGTGGCTGAATGTCCTGTCTGCATTCAGCCATAGCAAACAGATGGCAACTGGTGTTAGCTGTCCAACTAGCTACATTGGTCAGACCCGACTGCAGATGACAAGGTCACTGGAGAAGCTCACACCACATTCGCAGCCTTTTAGAATCAACTGCTCAATGGTGTTATCATTTTCTCTGCTGTACGGCTAAAAGAGGAGGGCCGAGAGACACACCAGGAAGAGACAGAAAGGGAGAATGATCATTCATATATTAATAGTCACTTCTAGTTGTTTCAAGCTCATCAGAAAGGCTGAATATTGCAACCCTCCCCAAGAGCTTTGCCTTAATTATCTTCGCCAATCACTTTTCAAATTACCTCCATTTTCAAACTATTTTTCCGAGGCCAGGATTGAACTTTTTCTAATTTTCAGGTTATTGGGTTGTTGCCACGGTAATAGAGTCCAGAGCCTAGATAGAGGACACACAAGATATTTACAAGTAATAAAAAGATAATGCACATAACCAACAGGTAAAATAGGCCATTCATAAAACAATCAACATGTCTACTTTCAAAGTGTCCTTGAACAGGGCAGTGAATACATTCATTATTTCTCATTGTAGAGGAGGATTTGCCTAAATGTAATTATTTAAGATCCAACATTTTTTAGTTTTGTATTTTTTTGTCTTGCATCCTAGGTAGACATTCCTGTGTAAGTACAGAACATTATACATGTATATACTGTATGCAAATTCTACTTTTCAAAGACCCATAATCACAGTAACAACTGGTAGTAAAAGTGCTGGGAGTCACAGCAATGCCAATGACCAACATTTTCAACTGCCTGCCCAACCTAAACCCTGAAAACCAGGTGATTTACATAATTAGATGACCTCACTTGACCCTGAAAATGGCATGCCATCACAGTGCCGGGAAACAATTCCCTAATGAATGACCAATGACATGGCTATGTAAATTATAATGAATTATACAAACCTTAGTTTTGTGGACTAAACCCGATTTGTTATTTAAAAACTAGATTGGAATGAATACATCTGCCACACATTGTTTTTTTTTTTAAATCAGATATTTATTTATTTATTGAGAGAGCGAGGCCATGAGGTGTTGATAATACCATTGGTCTAAGGACACAGTTGTCAATGAATGCGAATACTTCACCATTTGGTCAGAAACTGGTATATTGGCATTTCAGTTATAAATTGGGACCTCTGAAGAAACATTGAACCTGCTGTCAAGCTCTTTCAGTTACCCTTGAAACAATGTTTAAAAACAATGACCATTCAAAATGTCACTGTAGTGTAAGACTACAGCTATCAAGCGTAGCTTGTAACTTTCAATAGGGTGTAGCTGTTAGCCCAGTGATTAGGAAGGCTGGCTGGCTGTTAGCAAGGCGATTACATCCCTGCGGTACCTCCTGCTAATGACTTTGGCTCAAAGGGGACAACACTTTCATGTCGCCTTTCATTAGTCAGGTTAGCCTCGATGTTTTTAGTGCTAGAAATGTCTGATAGCTTCGCAAAGCAAAGTGGAGCCGCAGTGGTCTTATGACCTGCGTGTGTGATCATAATGTCAAACGCCCTGGTTTAAGCAGAGACTGGCGGAACACTTTGCAAAGAAATTGCAAAGTTATTGCTGCATTTTCCCAAGCAGCCCTCACGGCTTTAACAAGCAAACATCCTTGCTCAAAACGGGTATCAAATCAACTGCCTTGCACTTGCTGCTACTCTCTATGAAACTTCTGCAGCAACCCCATGTAATAATCCATATGACAACAGCTAATAGAAACCCAAGTGCGGGATGTTTATTGAGAAGAGAATGGCAAAATGGTCAATAGGGCTAGGCAGGAGACGTTGTTCAAAACAGGCAAGGGTCAGGTGATCGGCGTCAGAGTACATAGGGGCAATCCAAAATCCTCACCAGGAAAGCAAACCAGGGTGGAATACCGGAACAGAGAGACTGGAGAATAAATGCTCAGAACTGTAGATAAACTAACAAGACTTTCACTGTGTGAATGGAAGTATGGGGTATAAATACTATGACTCGGAGTGGTTTGATAACGGCATGTGTGCAGAGTGATTGAACTGATTGAATAACTAAGTGCAGGTGTGAGAGAGAGAGAGAGAGAGAGAGAGAGAGAGAGAGAGAGAGAGAGAGAGAGAGAGAGAGAGAGAGAGAGA
>JAOEHI010003146.1:0-39012 GCA_025447815.1 Percopsis transmontana
GTGTGTGTGTGTGTGTGTGTGTGTGTGTGTGTGTGTGTGTGTGTGTGTGTGTGTGTGTGTGTGTGTGTGTGTTTGCGGCTTAGCCAGTTTAGCTGATTTAAAATTCAACCTGCAATGATAATAATGCCAGAAAAGGGCCAATAAGAGACAAGTGCAAGGTTGCGTGGTGGATTTCCATAATCTAAAGTCTAATTATGATGTTGTGGTGAATGTATCTGCCTCCGACAGCTCAATAGGGGTGATGGAGGGAGAGCGTTAAACTATTGATTAAAGATGTCAAAGGTCGCGGCTATCAATCTGGTGAATTGGATCATAGATACGGATGTGTGTCTGGGTGAGGGAGATTAAGTTAAAGAGCACTATGAACACATTCACACGTTCACACAGATAGCAAGCAAGCAAGCAAGCAAAATGTATTCATATAGCACTTTAAAATACAAAAAAGTCATCACAAAGTGCTATACAGAACAAATAAATATAATGCATGAAATGTTGAGCACATATAAGACACAAAATACAAATACAAATACAAAAACACTAAAATCAACATAAAATACAAATAAAACAATAAAGTCCATATCAATGCCTGTTTTCGAAAGCCAAAGTGAACAAGTGGGTTTTTAGCCGAGATTTAAAACCCGACAGTAAAGAAAAACCAAAAAAGATAAACATACACGCAAACACAAAGAGGAACGCGCTCGATGTAAAACTGGGAGGTTTGCAATGAAAACATGCCTTAAATTGTCCAGTACCAGCCGGGGTATTGAGAGCCAGTCCAGTCCACTGTAGGTCTGCAGGACCAGCAGATGTTCTGCCTGAGCACAGCTGCTGGTCCCACGGAGGACCTGTCACAATGCATGCTGTTTTTCCTCTGACCAATAAATGACACTATATACACACATGCCGTTTATCCCTTTCATTTGACCAAATGACTTCATTGATTTCCCCCGTGTCTCATAAACGTGGAGTCAGGGGTTTGTTCCATTTGTTCAAATCTAAACTAGTACAGATTTAACAAGGTTTCAGTCCCCGCACTTGCTGGCCTTGCCTAAAACCTGGATCACCCTTGCAAACCCTCTGAGCTGTCTGGATTCATCTGTCTTTCTCTGTGTTATTATACTTAGGCATTTATGTGGCCTACAGGGGGCGCTATGCCCACAAAATTACCACAGGTCTGAATGTCAGTTCACACCTGGCATTAGAGTTCACCACTTGGGATCGGATCTCACTTCCCCCGCTCTGTATGCAAATAAACACGTACATCATTTCCGTTTTTACAAAGACCAAATGCGTTGTTGTTTTTCACCAGCGGGAGGCAGCGATGCACTTCTCGTGCCTAGTCTGTCGGAAATTAAGAGAAGAACAAGAAGAAATTCAAACAATACACACTGGCTATGCTGTGTCTGAATTCCGGGTGGGCTACCGTGGCCTGCCTGATCTAACGCCACGTTTAATAGTTCTTAAATCCTACCTACAGCACCTTTAAGTCTTCTCAGGCAGAGACAGAGAGAACAGGGGCCAACTCAACCTTCAAAACATACCACAGACTGCTTTGAGAAGCTATATTAGTCCTGATTCTCTTCAATGTCCAAATTTAAGGGACATTGAAGAGATGTTTGTTCATGGTCTAAAACTGACCCACATTTCCTAAATTTCACATTTCCTAAATTGTTGAGTTTCAAATTTTGTCAAGATTTGATTTTCATTATGAGGCATGCATGCCATCGCAAGTGATTTAATATTGCAAACTTGCCAGAATCAATTGGTTTGAGAAATACAGCGGAGTAACGTTTGCTTAGCAAGAGATGTATCTCATTAGCGAGAGAGTTTTTGCCAGTATTTGAACCTTGACGCACAATGCAATTAATCAACAATGTAAAAAAAATACATAATAAATCATTAACAACCGTTTGGCTGTCGCCCAATCGACTGGGCAGCATTTTAGAGTTCCAAAATACGTGGGAGGTGGAAGCATTACAAGCTTTAAACAAAATAATTGTCCAGACGTCCATAACAGTGTTGCTGTGAATAAGTCCGTGTTTTCATAGTTTTGTGTACAGTATAGTGCTGTCGTGTACACCGGTGGCATGCCCCGTGGCCCTTCAACCCCTCCAGAGAAGGGGTGACAGAAACGAGAAAGGAATAAATGATCTCTTTTATACAAAAACATATTCATTATAGTTTCACAAATAAGCGTTACGCAATGAATTCTTCTTGCCGCTTCTCCCATCAGAGGGAAGGCTCTGTCTTTGTTAGCATATCAAAACTGCTCATTTACACGACGTACAGTATCTGTATGCGCTCGTACGAGCCCCTTCTCCTGAAGACTTGAAGGATTCTGCACAAGCAGTAGGCTCCGGTGCGGATAAATGAATCCAACGCAGCTCCTCGAATGGCCTCTGGCTCCAAAAGCAAGTCAATCCCCACATGTTAAAATGCCCAACTTCGCAGCAGAAATAAACATCACGTTTACAGCCTGGTACAAAAACGGTTTTGGTATAACTCATCAGTTGAAATTAAATTAAGCCAAGCCAAAATGTATCCATCCATTTATATATAGATCAAATAAATATAAACGGAGTTAGGCGGAGTCTGGCACTGCCAAGATGGCGACGGCCAGAGCCAGGACACTTCAAACCCATGGAAGAATACCTGTGTGTGACATCACAGAGGGTTTGTCCACTTCTTTATACAGTCTATGGTTCTGCAGTGGTTCCATGTTGGCGAAGTGACCGAAAAATTACATAATAGGGGCGGGATTTAAAGGTCAGCACCTTCAAGGTCCCTGGGAGAAGGGGCTACACACGTAAAGGAAACACACTCTGATGAGCCTGTAGCCTACTGTACCATTATACCGGCTGCACGCATGCAGTGGTGTGTTTTCTCCGCTTTGGTTTACACACTAGCTGTGGATTGCCAGCAGAGCCCTCCCCCGATCACAATGAGGTCATTTAGCATACGCTTTTATCCAAAGCGACTTACAACTACATGGTGTTATTTCATGGAGCAGTTAGGGGTTAGGCATCTTGTTTAAGGAAGCTTGCAGGTATGTTGACTCAGGGGTTTGAACCCACAACCTTCCGGCTGGGAGTCTGACACCTTGACCACTAGGCTATCCTGCTCCACTCACCCCACACACATTCATCAACATTTTCTACGTAATTTGCTCACGATTTACATTGCGCTGCATTTATTGTGCAGTATTAAAACAATACTATGCATGTTTTAGGACAGTTATATAGAATCATAAATATATTAAAATAATTCTAATATTATGACAACAATTCAGGCGAGCAACAACTTATATCGGATCCATCAAATGATGGGAGAAGGAGGTGGAGGTAAAAAAAATTTTTTTAATGATCTGAAGGGGCGCCCGGTTTCTGCACTGCACGCCACTGACGTATAGTACATGTTGGAGAAGAGAGAAGTAGTTGAACTGTTGAACTGTTCCCTTCTTAGCCAGTCAATACTTTGTTCCTTGTTGTAGCAACGCAATACTACAAAACCACAAATGGAGGGCAGGAGTTGGAGAAGAAAAAGAAGAAGGTAAAGTATAGAGTAGAGACCAAGGCCACACATTTATAAAGATGACCTTGGCCACGCAGACAGAAGGAAGCTAAAGCTGTAATATAGGTGAATGAATAGAGACAGCACACAGAAAGAGGAGATGTATGATTGGAAGAGAGAGGAGAGTCAAGAACAGAGAGAGGTGAATGGGAAAGAAACGTAAAGTAACTATAAAGGAAACAACACATTGATGAAAATGGAAAAGGGATGATAAGGTTACATTGGCAAAAAAACAAACAGGATAAAGTAGTGACAGAGAGATGGAGGTGAAAGAACAACAAAAACCAAAGGAAAATGGGAGAATGACAGGACAATATACTGTTGAAAACAAAATGAAAATGCCACGATGAAATGAATGGATCTATAAGGATCTCAAGAGACAAAGCAATGGCTGTGTAACGAGATTGATTTTAAAAGGGAACCTGAGAGAAGGCTGAAAAGGTGAAACCATATACATGGATGGATGGTAAATTATGCTGATCTAAAATCAAAGGAATCAGGAAATGGCCAGAGGCACAGCTCTTCTCGTCCAAAAAAATGCTTTTATTTGTCATCTAATAATAAAAGGGATTATTGGTGTCTTCTGACCACTTGGATAATTCCCTTCCTCTAACTTGTATGTATGAAATTTGCAGCAGGGTTTATATTCACTACAGATCTTATATTATTACGATATTTATTATGAAAGTTATTCCTGTTGCGAATTGAAAGCCCAGCGACTGTATATTCTAGCTGTGATGAGCCAAAAGCACGCGTGCATCAACAGATCTAGCTGTATTACAATTTCGATGGATGTCGAAATTACAGCCTGATGTATTGCACCATTACGTATATTCAGGTATTTTGTCTATTATGTAATTCTGAGCCACCATTGTGACAGCAGTGTCATACGTTTGGAGAAGTAACTGCAACTTCAACGAAAGCACACAAACAGTATGCTCTGTAGATTGATGCACTCTGGAATCAACAGGGAAAGTGGATGACAGATAATTACAGTCATTATGCACTTGCTTTGAACTGAACACCGTTGTAGAGCCTCTGCTAGAGCAAACAAAAACCAAGGCGGCTTTTTTTGTGCCTTTTATTCCTTGCCAAAACAAAACAAATATTTATTTCTACCACCAGTCAAACCTCCCATTATTTGTGCTTTCATCTTTCTGTCTCATCTCGAGTACCTATATATCCGATTCAAGGCATTAGTGTTGGCCTACAAGGCAGCAAAAGGAACCGGCCTGCTCTACCTCCAAGCAATGGTAAGATTCCAAGCCCCAGCCAGAGAACTAAGATCTACCACCTCGGCTGGCAGGCTGGCACCTCTGTCGCTAAGAGTTGCCCAGCCCAGTCCAGACTCTTCTCTGTCCTGGCGCCGCAATGGTGGAATGAGATCCCTGCAGCGGTCAGAACAGCAGAGTCACTAGAGATCTTCCGCAAGAGACTTAAAACCATCAAGATCCATCTCGGTTCCTCGGCTACTGATCTTTCTACCCCATAGCACTAATCCCACTTTAACAATCCTTATTCTATCCTCATTTTCTCCCTTTAAAATAAAATTTAAATTAATTCACTTCTTTCTACTCTGTTAAATCAGCTCTAAGAATTTTTAGCACTTTGCAGTTTAGCAATTATTGACTGTTTTGAGGAGTGAATGATAAACCTTCGAGTAACGCATAAGTGAAGTAACCTTGTTACACGATGCTGTCCTTATTCTAGGAGAATGTTATCTGCTTGAAAAAACTGGTGGTTAACCAGTTCAACTGTTGACAAATGTACTAATTGTAAGTCGCTTTGGATAAAAGTGTCTGCTAAATGCTGTAAATGTAAATGTAAATATATATAGTTTTCTAATTGACCATTTTTATGCCAAGAAGCTATCCCGCTGTAGTAATACAGTCAGTAAAAATACAGTGTATACCAAACCAAGAATGAAGTGTTGACCTCCCTTTCCAGGGTCGCGTCAATAAAAATTGAAAGTCCCTGTGGTGTCTTTTTTTCCTCAAATTCCTCAGTTTAGAAATCTTAGAAATATACACTGCTCAAAAAAAATTAAGGGAACGCTGAAATCACACATTGGGTCTCGATGAATGAAATTTAATAAAGATCACAATTTTTACTGTGCATTGTGTAATTCGTTGAGAACAAAATTACGTAACAACGGTCAACGGAAACCAAAATCCCCAACCGATTGAGGGCTGGATTCAAACTCACACCGAAAATCAAAGTAAACAATTAAAATGACAGGCTCATCACGTGCAACTCATGATGTGACTCAGTAGTGTGTATGGCCCCCACGTGCCTGTATGCACTCCCCACAACGTCTGGGCATGCTCCTGATGAGACGGTGGGTGGTGTCCTGGGATATCTCCTCCCAGACCTGGATCAGGGCATCACTGAGCTCCTGGACAGTCACTCAAGTGGATTCAGGTCTGGGGAACGTGAGGGCCAGTCAGTGGCATCAATGCCTTCGTCATCCAGGACCTGCCTGCGCACTCTGGTCACATGAGGCCAGGCATTGTCCTGCACCAGGAGGAACCCAGGGCCCACTGCACCAGCGTAAGGTCTGACGATTGATCGGGACCTAACAGCAGTCAGGGTACCTCCGGCTAGCACGTGGAGGTCTGTGCCACCCTCCAAGGATATGCCTCCCCAGACCGTCACTGACCCACCGCCACACCGGTCATGCTGGGTGACGTTGCAGGCAGCGTAACGTTCACCTCGGCGTCTCCAGACTCTGTCACGTCTGTCACGTGGGCTCAGTGGAAACCTGCTCTCGTCTGGGAAGAGAACAGGGCGCCAACGGCGGACCTGCCAATTCTGGTGTTCTCTGGCGAATGCCAATGGGGCTGCACGGTGCCGGGCTGTGAGCCCAGGTCCCGCTAGAGGACGTCGGGCCCTCGCGCCGCCCTCATGGAGTCTGCTTCTGACAGTTTGGTGTCAGAAGCAGAGAAGAATCAGTCAGGACGGATAAGGAGAGTATCAGGATCGTGAATGGTGACCCAAATGCAGAACAGAGATCAGGAGGCAGGCAGTGGTGTTCAGGGGTTTTAATAACACTCACGACAGGGAAAACAGAAAAAGTCCAAACTAAAATACAAAACCAACGGCTAGGGGACAACCAAAAACA
This sequence comes from Percopsis transmontana, assembly GCA_025447815.1. Lineage (NCBI taxonomy): Eukaryota > Metazoa > Chordata > Actinopteri > Percopsiformes > Percopsidae > Percopsis > Percopsis transmontana. The sequence continues at coordinate 6,692 of JAOEHI010003146.1, forward strand.
GAGGGTCCAAAAAACAAAACTTCCTCGTGGTGTGGCGTGGCAGGGCAGGGCAGGGCAGGGCTGGGCAGGGCTGGGCAGGGCAGGGCAGGGCAGGGCAGGGCAGGGCAGGGCAGGGGACAACGACAAACCTGACTGTGACAACAGCAACAGTAACAGCAACAGACGAACAACGAGGGGAAGGACCAAATAAGGAAACAGGGCGGGGCCGGGGAGAACACAGGGAAACAGGCAGACACACTAGGGGAACAAGGATACAGGCTTAGGGGAAAACAAGAGACAAGACCAGGGAAACAGGCAGGGTCGTGACAGAGAGATAGATGTAATGGGTTGACTGGTTGATGATTGAATTGCTAAAATGCTACTATGCTAGCTAGTAGAACCCTCTGCAATATAGTAAAGGTAATTTTGCTTTCATTCTGAAAAGAATGGGAGAATACTGAATATTCTTTATTGTAACAACGGGAGCGCCCCGCCCCTCCCGCTCTAGCTCGCCGGCGTATTAGCCACCGGCCCGCGGCTTTCAAGCACCAAGCGCACCTACAATCATCGCACCTGGGATTCATCGCACCTGTTACGCATCTCCTCATCTCCTCACTTCCCTGCTCTATATAGCTGGGGAGTGGGGAGTGAGGAGTTGTTGGTTATTGTTTGACTGTACCTACGGTTCTCGCGTGTTTATCCTGTTTGTTTATTAAAACTACGCTCTTTGGGGTTTTGCACCTATCCGTTTGGCTCCACATTCCTCTGCACCTGCACTCACGTTCCGCCAATCGTTACATTTATTGTGTCCAAACTGTATGTCAAAGAGGCCAACAACCTTGGTATAATGTGTACAGTATATTACCCCCAAGATAAAAGTGTTTGGTGGTTTTCTAGGGTTTGTTCCTCATCTATTTTCAATCCCATTTTCAAAATTAGCATTGGGAGAGTGATATTTTTGAAATCATGTCAATCAATCAAATGATACATTACTAAGCACAACATAATACGGGCCCTCCTCTCTGCCTTCAGTATACTAAACATAAAGTTGTCTAACGCTGTCTAATGCTGTCCTCATACTGGCAGTGACCAAGAAAAGCGACGTCATTGATACATTAATGGGATACATGGTTGATTTACAGGAAATAACGGACTTACTGTAAATGCTTCAAAAAAGGGCTTACCTTATTCCTCTGCTTTTAAAATACTTAGGTACGCTGTAACATGAACAATAGTACAACAAAATAGACACAAGAGACAGCTCCGCGGTGACATGACGGGATACGACAACAACGTCGCTCCCGGTGTGAGCACCGGATTAGATTACCTCTTTGCATTCATACCTGTCTGTGCTCTCAATTGATCTGTCAGGGCCAGCATATGCTATACCTTCTTGTTTATATGTGTCTTTATTTGTCACCAGTGTGCACCAGTGTGTGCTATCCACCTACATGTCATTTCTCTCCTGAGGCAGAAGGAGCCTCATCTCATTAAGACATCCACTTGGACTCTCCTTATTCAGACATCAAATCCATCAAGGCTGAACAAAGATCATTTGAGGCTAAATTAGCCCCAGAAGCCCATTACTAGTGACGCCACTGCCCAGGTTTCTGAGATATGTTGTCCGATTAGACCTCTAGAGGACCACTGTCTGGGTGTGTCCGCACCCAGAGTCCCACATCTTGCACCTATGATTGCTTTATTGGTGATAGGTGTATGTGGTCTGGGACAACACAAACTGCAATGAAAGTGATAGTGTGGACCTGGGACCTGCTCCCTCAGCTCCATTAGAAAGACAAAGCTGCTTTGGTACCGGAAGTCTATAGTTCTATATGACCTCCTGCCCGAGAAAAGGTCTTATCTTCCTGTTAATGAACACCTCTTTTTAAATTACACTGTATAACCAGTGCTAAATCCGAGTTGCCTAGCCTTTGCAAAGCAGTTTTTGCTTTTTGCAGAGCCATCAATGGCATTGTAGGATTTAATCCTAAAGGTGTAAATCAAGGAACGGCCAGCATTAAACACGTGCTAAAAGTGGACCAACATTCTGGCTTTAAAAAAAGGCCATAGTTAATTACCTGCCTTCATTTGGTCCTGAAAGCCTCGAAAGAAAGAAAGCACTTTTCCATTACTAAAGCCTTGATAGGGGTCCTTTGATTTTTTTTTAAGATGGATTTTCTGAGAGCTTGTCATAGTCTGTTCGTCATCATCAGCGTCTTACCATCATTGGTTTTGTCTGTTGTGAAGGAGCACAAAGGTCATGGCTGTGATATCCCACTGAATCTCAGTGTGTGGGGGCTCTGCTTCACACGGTTGGCCATTTTTCACACAATAACACCATTCAGGGCCCGGCTTGTCACAGAAATATCCCAATGCCTTTAACATAAGTGGAAAGGGAGGGATAAGTAAGAAAGAGCTGTTTACAGTTTCATAGCTTGATAATAATTTAGTAATTTAAAGGCACACTCCATGCGCCCCCAGTTTATGTGTTGAAACACATAAACTGAAAGCGGGAGGAGTAGAGAAGATGTGAGCCTATTAGAGTTTTAGTGGGAGGAATAGAGAGGAATGTAAGCCACTCACCACTGAGATGTACTTTTTATTTACAGTGTACGTTCATTTTACAGGGACAATGCACAGTGTTTTACCGAGCCAGATTATAGCCCAAGAGCTAATTTGCATCTGCAGTCCCTGGGCAAAACACAATGCAAAGGTCAACCCAAAGTGGACAAACACATATCACAAGACATACATTTAAAATATTAACTACTACAGATAACTAAAACACAATGATATTCACTTTAAACTGTGACAGAGACAAGATAAAAGAGAGAAGAAAAGGTACATTAACATTGGATACTGTACATAAGATAATGGCTATAGGAGCTAAACATGCTTACATAACTGATTTGCTTTCAACCACTTCTGAAGACTAACTTTAAAACCATTGAGTGTTGTGCTTTTTCTAATTTCGGTTGGAATACTATTCCACAGACTGGAGGTTTTAAATGAAGTGGTTTAACTGAAATCTGAAATGTTCATTAAACAATAACCTTTCCATGATCATAAATATGTGTTTCACTTCTATTTTTGACTAATTAAGGTAAATACAATAAAACAATTCAACATACTATATACAGTACATATACTGTATGTATGTTTGGTTTCAAATGGATCACTTGCCACATACTTCCTGTGGATGTTGCCAAAATGAACTAAACTGCAAAGTAAGAGGTTATACTGTAGTCTTAAACCGCATTTACCTACCAAAATGAATTCACATTCTCGGTTTTGCTCCCCCACTGGAGATCTGAACTCCTCATGCAAGTTCTTTCTATGCAGCCATTTGCAATATTTGCTAATTGTAGAGTTCGGTCAGAATGGAAATTATAAATAAGATCATTCCGTTCTGTTCTGGGTTAATATCAGGTCAACAATGTAAAGTTCTTTCTTTGCAGATATTCCTCTGTGTTATGTTGCGTTTTTCTGGCACGGCACCTCTGTTGTCACCCGACGCAAAGCAGCCCAAACACAGCGTTGTCAAACATGTTTATTTTTGGACTCTTTTTGTTCTCCTGCTTGATCTTCTGTTCCCCAATCCTCTTTATCTCTTCCTCTCTCCATCTGATTTGCAGTCATTATTCTTTCCACACAATCCCTCCATCTTCCCCGTCCTTATATTAGACAGAGCCTTTCCATTCTGAAGTGCTGAAATATCTGCTCCTCAGGGCAAACGTGTGTGTGTGTGTGTGTGTGTGTGTGTGTGTATGTGTGATTGTGTGTGTGTGTAAGAGGGTTGGTGGGATAGAAGATGAATATATCTTGGTCTATCTGATCACAATGCACAATGACTTAGCAAGGGCCAAAGATGGGATATGCTGTATGTTGCTACGGGCGCCAATACAAAATCACAACAAAACACATCATAACAAAAAATTGTTAGTACTGTATATAACCAATATGAATAAACAGAGAACATTAAACAGTTCCCTTTTCTTCACAATCCTAATGCGAGTGCCAAGAAAAGCAAGTAAACCTAAATTTGAAAAGTTAGAATTTTTATTATTATTTTATTTATTATTTTGGTTTAAGATGACTTTGATTGCTGTTTTATGTACATTTGAATAGGATGTTTTTATGACAAATAAAAAGTTACACTTTTGGGAACTCATAATCATCCTTGTTAATGCAGATTGTTCCCAATACTGAGACCTGGAGTGTTTTCCACTGTCCATCATTAAACAACAATCATAACCTTTTCATATAGATACACTTTTTTTCCAATTCTATTTATGACTGATTGAGGTAAATACATCATAATGATTCGGGCAGCATACTATATACTGTACATACACAGCTTTCAAATGGATCACTTACCACTCATCTCCTGTAGATATCGCCAAAAATACCTAAAATAGAGAGATAAAGTGAGAGATTACAGCTTCAAGAAATATTTTAATGCAACTTAACAACTGACATGATCATGAACTTCATATTCATTCTGTTTTGTAAAATACATCTATATGGAGACCACAGAGTCCAGTGAGGAAGCGTGTATCGACTTTTGAATCAATATCTTTTATTATAGATATGAAAAACCTCCTAGTACACCTATGAATGCTTCCCCTCTCCCAAACACACACACACACACACACACACACACACACACACAGATACACACCACTCTAACTATCAATGCCTTCAATGACTTTAAATAGAGACCTGCTATAGCTTACAGGATGAAGGCAGAGACAAAATGGAAATTAGTTTCCCAAAAACGAAAGAAAAATACTGTCTGTCTGAAAATGAACACTCATTCAGCAATACACACACACACACACACATAGCAGAAACAAATAGAAACACAATTTGCAAAATCAATTCACAGTAATTGCTAAGTGTTTTTAGTCATAGTGAAAAATAAAAAATACATAATGTCAGAAAAAAGTGAAGAGTCACACGGTGAGAGACCCGAATCAAACATCTCATTAATCTTGCATGAAACTACATGCACCTTTTCTAAATGTGAAAATGTGTCGGAGCAGTCATGTTGATCTAGAATCACTGTTGGTTTATTTCTTTGACAGCATGAAGACACTTGAGTGCAGCCTACAGTTAAGGTTAAACCACAACGAGTATCTTGATAAGAATAAAAGAGAGCCTAAAGTTTGTGCCCCTTAGCATTTTAACCTCCGTTGGAGCCTAGCATATATTCCCCATAATCTACTTTCTTGACGTGACCAGTTACAACAGGTATCTCAAATTTAACTCAAATTGCCGCACAGCATTTAGTGTTTGCTAAGGGCGGGGGGACTTCATTGGTGGGGTTTCCATCCAGCTGTTTTTATGCACATTTTGAATTTGCGCATAAAAAAAGCCTGAATGGCATGCAACAAATTGGAAAAAACTCGCGGTTGCACCCCAGCGCAAAACAAAGATATTTCGGTAATCAATTAATAAATTAATAAATACATACTGTGAATCTGACTCAAGCTTTTTGAATCCTTATTATGAAATTGCCATCTTTATTGCAGATGGTCTTATTTTTCTTGGTCAGATACACACAAAAACATGGACACCGATTGGGAAATTACGAAAAAAAAAATTGCAGTGAACTTTAAATGTAGTCATTGGGTCATAGCGATAGTGCTGACATTTTCAACAAATACTGCAGTAAATCCAATTATCATCCATGTATTATGATTTTAAGTGCACTTCAGTCATATGCCTACATATTATCCATCTGTGCGCTGCTAATGCACGGCTGGCAGAGAGATGTGGGCTCCACTATTTCTTCCCCTCGCATAACGGGAAACTTAGGGGGCACAGGGAGGGAAAAAAACAATAGATAGAGATCCACTGAGTGCTTCCAGCAAATGGACATTGGTGGAAATAGAAGGAGTAATTCCATGGGAATAGTTTTATCCACCGCTGTGGAGTCAGCAGAGGCTTTAGACTGCTATAATGTAACGCGTCTTCCTCTAAGTGCCTTCAAGTGAGCTCAACACTGAGCACTGACTCTGACTTGAGATATACTGTACACAGAACAATTTTAAATGATGGGCGTTTGAAGATGAACATTTTCTCTCTTTATCGGCATCGGCCTTTAAGTGCGAAGGAACAAATGGGACAGTACATTCTGTCTTCAGTGAGGTCATTACTTGAAAACATAAATGTCTGGATCAGATTTAAAGGTACGCTCCTCAAATTGTGCACCTCTAATGATAGAAACAAAATTGGAAATAGTTCTATTTTTAGTATATTTGGGTCCTCTTTTCGTATCCGAAATATTTTTTTATATAATTTGCACACAGATTTTCCGTTTCATACAAAGGGACAATTTTAAAAATTCAATAGCCTTACTATTGGCTAATAGAATTGAGCCAATATTAGCTGTTGCTATGCTCAATTGGAGTGGGGTTTCATTCGCGGTTATATAATCCCTGTACACACTGGCTCGTTCTGTTCCTGTTCATTTGATTTGATTTGATTTTCAGCACGGTAGTCTATCTGTGCGAGCTTGTCATAACTATGTTTCCACTCCGAATGTGAGATCAAATGCATATTTACTTTGTGGCGTGGGGGAATACATGCTGATCTTTCATACGAGCGTCTCTAAGCGTGCGGTAATCTCTCTATGGCTCGTTGTTTGCAACGCCAAACAGACAGACATTTATATCCACTGATTACATTGAGGGGAAAACAAAACGGAGAGGTTAGCTAAGGAACTCCGGGTCCATTCCTAATGCTTCAGATCTTTGAGTGTTGAGTGAATAAATTACTTTTTCTCTGTCGCTTAGGACTTGTGTTTCAGCTGCAGCATGACTGCCTCTGTAATCTTGAGGGAATAATAATAATAATAATAATAATAATAATAATAATAATAATAATAATAATAATAATAATAATAATAAAATATAATAACTGAAGAAATATGTAACCAGTTGCAATAAGATGCACAGACATGTGCATGCATTTTGTGTTTGTGGTTGTCGGGACCTGAATTTACTCTATACTGCCCCCCTGGCCAATAAATACACTCTACCAGTAATATCCAAGTAATATAAGGATCAATTGTTCATCATGTACATGTTAGAACATATGGAGTTTGAGTTTGAATATGTTTCAGGCATACACTACCACATAGTAAGGTTTTTTGCATATAAATGTTGAACTGATATGTTTGTTTAAACACAAAGTTTCATACATTTTGAGTTCTTGGCATAAAACAACACACACTAATGGGATAAGAGACTCACACACACACACACACACACACACACACACACACACACACACACACATACACAGAAATACATATATACATAAATACGCTGTATAAACACACACACGTAAAGACAGCCAGTAAATAAAATTGGCTATTGTTCACTTTCCAGCACATTGAACAGAGGAACTCGTATCTCTCTCTCTCTCTCTCTCTCTCTCTCTCTCTCTGTCTCTCTCTCTCTCTCTCTCTCATGTGCATGCTTTCCCTCCCCACCACAAACAGGAGCAGCTGTTTTTCAAGGTCAATATCAAATGTGCATCCCCGGAAAACCAATTTTGAGATCCATTTACGATCAGTTAGCGCACCAAGTGCAGTTTGAAGCATCACTGTTGCACAATTTGTCTGAATCTGAACATAATTAAATCTGCCCATATTTTTAGTGTTATCCCTGATTCCTCAGTGGGGCTACATCTCCTTGTTTTCCCCTCCATCTGTCTACACCCACCTTCTACCCACCTGATGGCATTCTCTGTGTCTTCAACCCCCCCCCACGCAATCCCCTTCTCTCGTGGTGAGCAATGCACTGAGGCGGGAGTCCTCCTTCATACTAAATGTTTCTCCGCCACCACCAGGGGCAATGATTTCAATATTTATCACCTGTGACGAGTGTCACACAACTTCACCACCTGCTGGTTAAGAAACACAGGCGCACACACGGAACCGTACACACACACATTCCCACAGAGAGCGAGGGAGAGACCTGATACACATTTACCTAATTTGTCAGCTCCCCAAAATCTCCCAGGGCAGTGTGAAGGATGAGCAAAAATGGGCGTGATGCACCCGTCGCTATTATTCAACTGAGCTTTTGCAAAATTCCCCTCAAAAAACAACAACATTGATTTGAACGGCGGGCCCGATTTGATTCATTTACTGTGAATCACTTTCTTCAAGTTTACATTTGATTTAACATTTCATTGAAGGTCAGTACTTCATCACGTGGAGGGTTCTTGGGCCTTGTTCAGTAACTGGCTGAACTAGGCAACAAAAGAAGAACAGAACTTTATAGTTCATCCATGTGCTTAGTACGACAATATTTTGGAGCATGGACAAGTACTGTGTCAAAATTATGCACGGTGAAAATGCTGAATGGATGTACTGTATACAGTATACATGTAGGTAAAGCTGGCGGCTGCATTCATTGTTTGGACAGGTCCCTGCTCTCCTAACCGGCACCTCCCTATAGATATAGCAGCTTTAGAAGTCCCTGTAGAAGGTTCTGGTCGTGATGTGATTGACGGTTCCGCTGATAGAAAGCTGTCTGCTTCCATCGGCGAGAAAGCGGTGCCGTGTTTCTCAGCCTGAATATCAAATGGGTCGCGACCTTCCTCAGACATTCACACACCTTTCACGACTTCCGTGACGTGTCTTACAGTCGTGGGGTGTGTGTAGCTCATTCGTACGTCTGACGAACACAATCGCGACGCACTGCGGTATTCACATTTCTTCAGGTTTGCTGTTTCTTTACGTAAAGTGTGACATTCTTCTCAAAACCACTTTATGCTCAGTATTGAACTACGTGAGAAACTCACACACCCCACTGTATGCATATGCAGTAAATATTCAGTATATATACTTATATACGCATACACGGTAGTTTATTTCTTCCTGTAAAGGAGTGTCTCTGTGAATAACATTGCTCTAAAGGTCTGAAACCCTCGGGAGCACTGTACATTCAACAGAAACACAGTTTTTTGTGTCTCTGTAATGTTTGAACCTCCTCGACTGCCATATCCCTGCGCCTTAGGACCCCACAGTACTGAATCTACCCAGAAAGTGACTTTACTCCAGTACACTACAGATATTCAACAGTACCTGCAGCTTCTCTGAAAGGCACCCTGGAGGTGATATTGTATTTACTCTGGAGAAACTTTGCTCACATTTCCCTGAGGCAGTGGAAACAGATGTTAAGAGTAAAATTTGTGGATGAATATCATAACTCAGTTCTTATTTTCGACAATTTAGATGATTGACATGGCTGGAGTATTTTTATAATGTTTTTTCTGTCACATGGTCACATGGTAACATGTATTGGCCATCAAGGCAGTGCCACATGGCTTGAAACGTTTGCTGAAACATCTGACATATGTGGTTTACATGTTGGAATCATCAAAGTTTTGCTTTGCCTGACAAATTGTTTGTAAAACTGGGATTAAGGATAAAGCCACACTCAGAGAGAAACAAAGATAATCAAACAATATTGCATATTTATTCAACTTAATAATCAGTACTACTCCTCCCCTAATGCTCTAGACCCTTCTCTTCTCTGCTCTAGACCCAAGTCTTCTCTTCTCTTCTATTTTCAGAACACCCCTGCAGGCCAGGTGACTGTGGTAACCACATGTTTCTGATGCCTCCGTCTGCACCTAAATCCGAATGGGGGTCAATGATCATAGCTCTTCTCCGCCCTCTAATGACTATGCTTGGAGGTATTCTCGATCAACACCCTGCTCAGCTTATGAGGATCATGTTCTCTGCTCTCCGTTCCTCTTTACACTGCTCCGGCTTAGCTCGGTAGGGGGCCATCTGCAGGACACTCAAGTGGACCCCTCCTTCACAGGCTGTCGTGCCAACATCCGAATCCGATTTCTCGGCTCTCTGTTTTCGGCTCAGCCCCGGCGCCTCTTGGTGGGGTTCCATCGTGGTTTTCCTCCTGTAGTTATGCATGAAACTGCTCATAGGACTCCAGAATGTGGACCTCTTCACACCAGGTGAAGCAAATTTCGTATCAGGAAAGCACACTAACGTGCTGGATCTTGCTCCGTAATGTAGCCTCTCAACTCTCTGTCTTGCCCACAGCACCGCCCACAGTTCCTCTGCGACTGTTGTTCTGGACTTTCTCAAGGAGAGATACCTTTTCTTCTAACAGAGGTCAGCGATGGTGGCCTTTGTAGCCTTCATCTGGTTGTCCACCCTCATCCTACTCCTGTGGAGTTTCTCCGACAGTGGTTTGTTCTTCCGCTGAAAGGCTGCGATGGTGGATTTTAACAGGTTCGTTTCCTGGAACCGCTGCCTCTCCAGATTGGTTCTGAAGTTTGAGCTCAGCTTGGTGGAGCTGCTTCTCAAGGTCATTTTGAGCCCTGAGGAGACAGCTCTTCTCTCCTTGTAACTCAGGTTTAGCAGAAGAGAGGGAAGCCACCTGCTCAGTGACATCCTTTACTTGCTCCTTTAGACGCCTACTCCTCAAGGAGGACTGCACTTGGGAAAATGGCATGTCTCAGACCATAGGAAATTGTACCATCCATTTGTGTCGGCTTTTTCATAAAGCGTTTTTGGTAACTTGTAGGGGTTGAGGAGAATAATTCTGCATGTGAATATCATGCCGACACTGTAATCACGCTTAAAAGACAAAACCAAGCCTCTTCATCATCATATTGACTGTCATTAACATGTAGAGACTGTCGCTGCTTCTACTGGCTGCCAAGATAGCCCAAAGTCTCACAGCATATCTACATTTTACACCCTAAACTACTATTAGAGGCCGCAATGTCACAGAACAGAACTGTGTATTTTGGTTATGGAGAGGAGAGGTGCGCGCACCAGAGACAATCGTCTGGTAGTCTATAGGCATAGAAGAAGGATGTAAAACAAAATAAGACAAACTTTCTGTAAAAAGTGTCCAGTATTGTGCCAAATCTAACTATTGATGTGTATGTTAGCATTGCAGAACCAAGAGAGGAGCCTTCACACAATGGCCGTCTTTTTAAAATATATAAAACTATTGTTTTATACAGTTAAGTTGACCGAGATCTGATCCAAATGTTGTGTATTACTGTAATAAAGGTGCATACAGCGAGTCATAGTTCTCATAGGGCTCTAGTCTTGTTCCTTTTCTGCTAATTCCTGGCCAGCCAGCTTCTGCGATGTGTGTACAATCATCTGTGTCTTAAGTTATCCCAGTGCAACATGCACAGCAGGTGTGTCACCTGTCTTATGTATATCACCCATTGTGACGACCCCACACTAGTCAGTTTGAAACCGTTTGTGTTCAATCTTTGTTGTCAACCTTGAGCCGGGTTGTAACCCCTCCCAGCCCACGCACACACAAACACACACACACACACACACACACACACCCAACTCCTGCCATCACCCACCATACCGATTTATTTCTCACATAAAAGCGTTACATTTTCAAATCTCCTTTGAATGACGGCTTGAGTGACCTTGAAAAAACTGTTCTGCTCTGGGTTTGATAAGACATCTGTCGCAAATGAAGATACCAGCCCACCCACATCATCAGTTCCTGTATATAATTGATATTTACTGTGCCCAGATATTTGAATCCTCTTTATCTCAAGATCAAACAAAAAGCCTCAAAAAGAGAGTTAATCTAAGAGATCTTTGACAGATTTACTGATGCCTTTTAGGTTCAGCGTGTACGTAACCTCACAGTTTATATTTTAATTATGAAGAATTTCCAAGTTAATTTACTTTATGTGTAGGCTCTGGTCTTTACCAACTTTATTAACTTTATCGCAACAACTGTCTGTTAAAAGTTGAACAGTTCTAATTAACCTTTTCTACTTGATAGTTTGGACGTTTAAAAAAAAATGAATTTACCAAGAAAAAGAGTCTAAGAAGATTAAACACGAGGAGATGAAGAGAGAGGAAACATCCCTCAAAAGCAAAACCCTTTGCCTGATAACCTACAACAACATTGTTAGCCATGAAAATCTGGGATCTACGACAGATCTCTTTTATTGCCCTCCAATAAAGCTCATCCATTGGTCAAGATGGCTTGTACAAGTATAGCCAATAGCGTGATATCCTCCATTCTCTCGGCCCTTGGCACTGGTAAGGCTGTTCCAAGTTACTGGCAACCAAGATATTGCCAATGACAGCATCATCCCGCTATATCTACTGAGAGCAGTTTGCACTACAAAGTTGATTGGCTGTCATGGCAATTCTTGTCGGTGTTTCCTTTGACCTTGAGAAAAAAGAAGAAAAAAAACATGTCTACTTGTTGAAGCGCCTTGACTCTATCATTTATGTGTGAGTGTGTGTGACTGTGTTTATAAATCACAGTTCCTGACAGTCCTGACAGTGCTGTCAGGTTATCCCAGAATAACCGTGAACCTCTCATCTGTGATCTTCCACAAACACACACGAGCTCGGATAAAACACACACAATCTTCCACTGTTTGGACCCAGAGTGGCAGTGCATTCCTTGGTCCATAATTTATACAGTAGCAAATATGCACGTTTGCCTCAGCAAATTAATAAATCGATGTTCCAATCATTATCAGTCTACTCTGTAACCCTCCATAATAGCAGGTTTACACAAGAGTCTGAATTTGGAGCTTGTTAAACTGAGTATAAGAACTTGGAAGAAAGCCGAGACTGCAAGCACATCTTAAATAAAAGTCCTAAAATACTGACCTTTGCTAATTAACACTGTGAAATAATTAGCTCCATATCAAGTTCTCTTCACTAAAAGGGACTTGGGTTGCCATCTTCCTGGCTCAACTGCTAAATTGTCCAACATTCAAAACCAACACACACTAATTTTGCTATTCTGTATTCTCTAAACTGAAAAAAGTGAGCTTGCAATATATGGGACAGTTGAATTCATTTCTAAAGACAAGAATTTTTGTTTGTTCTCATCACACAGAAAATATATGTAATAGCTACATTTTCTTTTAACTAGCTATAAACTATCTATAATTTTCTACTAAGTAGACGTTGTTCCCCAACCCCCCTGCGTATCTGCCCTCATCTGCCTTCTCCCTTTTCTTTCTGTCTGAATTTCCATTTTCACCTTCATTTTTGTAAACAATATGGACTTGACAAAGAGAATCGCCCACTTCCAGAGTTTAGATACAAGTGTTCGCCTGTTCATCTTACTGAAGCTGTCTGTGCTCTGTCTTTATGCCATGCTAACCATATGTTTCAAAATGCTCAAGTGATCCCTTGACTTTTCAGTGGGAGTTAGATGGCTGTTGTCTGAATCCTGGCTTATTCTGTCCGCACCTAGATAACACAGCATGAATAATAGAGCAGGCTAGAAAAGAAAGCCAATCGGCCATGTTAACAGATAATGAGCCTGTGGGTGGTGGCTGGAGATGGAGGTTAACGCGGGACAGCCAAATGCCAACATGTCAACGCGCCGATGAGTCACAGGGCTGAGGAAAATGCGACATTTCAGTGGGGAGGGGGTGTAAATGGTGGAGGGAAAACTGAAGGGGAGGGACCGTGTCTCTTCACCAGGAACTAAGATGTCTGGAGGTATTAAGTGTGCCAAGGTGAGGATTAACTTGTGAGTAACCCACCATCTTCCTCACCTCATCTGACTTTTTTGGCAAACAGCCCCCAAACGGGTACATGCACACACACACACACACACACACACACACACACACACACACAATACATGCAATTAAACGGGCACTATAGCTTGAGCTTTTGTTAAACCCTCGACTCTGTACAGTGGCTTCTTTGCATTAGGTGTGCAGGCTGTCGCAACAGGTGCTCGACCGGCGTAACCTCCACCGTTTCTCAAAAACATAGAGCATGACAACAATGTTTATATGGAATGTCAGGAACACTTTGCTTTGAATCTTGAATATGAGGCCCTAAAAGGGTCTATTGAAAAACTTCTCAAGATGCTGCATGTACAGGTCTATTGTGGATACCGCAAACACCCATGGGTCAATAGCTAACAGTTTGTCGCTTTGTTAAAGAAACCTAACAATCAGTTCAGATCAGGATCTCGCTGATACCCAAGTAAGGTACAAATACAACGGGTCAGTGGTGACTGTCCAAATTCAGTTAAATAAATAGTCAATCCAAGTCACCTTGGATTTAGAGAGGCAAAAGAGAATGCCCTAAATATGTGCAGAATGTGGGATCGCATTTGGCATTGCATTTTCTCCTTGTCTTCAGTTGAGTTTGCTCCGGTTTCCCTCACACCAGAATACTTCTGGTCCCTTCAGACGACACAAATGGAAAATGTATAATTTTACAATAGGGGCCCTTTAATTCTCCTGCCGTTGCCCTTGACCAAGGCACTTGCTCTGGAAATGGAGTTTCGTGCCTGGGCCAACTCCAGTTCTCCTGGGAGTAAAATGGGTCAAATGCAGAGAAAATAGTTTTAGACATGACGAAGCAGAGGCTATTTCAGGTATATATGGAAATAATGTAATGTAATGCATCACTATAAGCTATGATTCATCTAACTGCTACAGTACCTGTCTCTCTAGCCTCTTTGCTATGATTCCTTGTGGTTTAGTTTTCCATCCATAGCAGTCACAGAAACACAGAGGTTGGGGTATTATATATACCCCCCACTCACTCATAGCTCAGAAGATGCAGACGCCTTCTCAGAGCTGTGATAAATTGACTCCTAAAGGAAGAAATGTACATGCTGTGCTTTAGGGAAAAAGGCCTGTTAAAGACCAAGGGGATTCTTGCAAACTGTGCAAAAGTTGTTGTTGGTATATTCATTAAAAGAATAGCACAGCCATTATTCTAGTCTGTGTCCTCTTTTTTTCTAACCTACAGTATCGCGTTCAACATAGCTGCTAATCTGGTCCTCTTCCTCTGAGAAAGGTATGGTGATTGATTTGTCTGGGCTGGCTAATTACCCACATTCCACCACAGGCTTATCAACACAGCAGCGCCATTGTGTGATGCTTGGTCCAACTGGCATAGATTACACTGCAGTAAAATACCTATACCATTAATTATAGTGCCTTCTAAATCTTAATCACAATGCTGATGCTAATGCTGATTTCAGGAAAACAGAACAGGCATGTTGTGTACTTTTCAAACTTGTAACCGTGTTCAACCATGCGTTCAAGTATAAATCTGACCACTGCCCTTGTGTGTGGCCAAAGCCAGCTCATAAGGTGCAGCGGAGGTTGATATTTCACATCCACAAGCATGCTACAGAAGTTGCATGTTCATTCATTTAATAACTCATGCAAAAAGCTCAGTTGAATAATAGCGACGGGTGCATCACGCCCATTTTTGCTCAAGGCTCATTCATTCAATTGTGCTTTCCTCAGCACTTATCAAGGCCTGTTGTCTGGTTTTCCTGATAGGGTTGTTTGTAAGGGAATTACTGTATATCTGTACAAGTACTATAAAGCTCCGGCTTTTTTAAGCCCTTGTTGATCCTCCACCAGCATTAATTCAATTTAGTAAAAAATATCTTTAAAGTTTGCTTGTTGTACCAAGAGCGGGAGATATGGTTGGTTTCTTTGTTCTCTATTCAGGATGGCTCTTGCGCCTGAGACAAAACAGTCATAAAATGCTTCTAATCGATCCTCTCACCTATCAGTTGCCACTCACTGGAGCCTCACATAATAATAATAATAATAATAGAAATAATAATAATAATAATAATAATAATAATAATAATTACACTTATAAAGCGCTTTCCAAGATACTCGAAGCGCTTTACAAGTCACAGGGGACCAAACTCCACCTCCACCAATGTGTAGCAGCCACCTGGAAGTGCTTGATCAGTTACGACCATTGTTGGGAACTTTTAGGCCAGGGCGCCGGCCATTATGTAGCGATGAAGGCCTCGTTATTTTCTGTCTCAACTCCTATTCACTGATGGATGATAGAGCTGAAACGCTCGGTGGAGGCAGGGAAAGGATCAGAGAGTCATGAGGTAAAACAGCCTCCAATTATAGTCTCTGTCGTGAAGCTTACATCGTTACCTTGCAATTAAGTTTGGTCAGGATTCAGACTCACAATCTCTGCTGTTTCAAAAGCAATTTTCTAGCTAATCCACAGGTCATCCCATGCCCATTGGCTGGCCAAAACCCAATTCAATCCTGAAATTAGAGATTTTTAATTTACATATTATAGGAAAAGAACAGTCGAACAAACTAACTAAACTAAACTAAACTACATTCAAACACAGAAGTAATTAAAAACCTCTCCCTTTGAAAAAAACAAAACAATAGCTAAAAATCAAAATAGATAAGTTCATTTCATTGTAACCCCTTTAGAAAAACGGTCTCCAAATTATTGCAAAAGTTATGTTGGTTTTACCATAACAAGCTGACAGCAGCTGTGAGGTGGAGGTATAGGGCGAGTGCAGGCGCAGCCCCGAGTCAGAGACAGCGAGATGAGGTAGAGGGTGGGAGGGAGATCAGAGCAGGCCCATCAGGTTGGTGGGACGACGCTGCCGGGAACCAGCGGCGTTCCTCGGGGCCATACCCCTCCCAGTCCACCAGGTGCTGCTTCCTTAACCGCAAAGGTGGCTGTGTCCAGGCCAATGTCCGGCCAGTGAGTAGCGAAGGCATCGTACGAACCCGCTGGGCGTCCTCGGCGTGGACAGGAACATGAAGCGGCAACCAGAACCCAAAACCACCCCACACCTCCACCCCACAGATGCCAATAATGACAATTAGTGTTGGTGGTTGGTGCGACTCCAGATGTTACAACAGCATACACATAAACAGCTGCATTATATCTGCTTTCAAATTGATTGCGCACCACTTACTAACTGTAGGTGTCGGCCAAATCATTGAAACTCCGAAGTGGCTGGAAAGTCATAGACTGCAACTTTAAAATGGCATGCCCAGTAGGTAGTTTACGCATCATTATCACCGAGGGGCATTGTGGGATTGCAAATGACACGGTACATCTTCCTCTATAGCCCTGCTATACCGTATTTTAGCCATGGGTACTGTGGAGGAAAATCAAATGCAGCAGATGCAAGACACAGTGGCTTTGCAGGGTGCAACGCTGTTTTCTACACAAAGTGGTTTTCTCCCTAGGTTGTCAACAGCAGGGGAGAAAGTAGAGCAATTCCATTTATAATGAGAAGTCTTAGTTTTGTCCAAAATACTGGTTAGGGTACTCCTGGGACAAGTGAAAATAATGAGAACATCTGGTCCCGTCATTTCACCCAATTTATGGGTGAATGACTCATCTTAACCACATCACTTTGGTTACTAGCACCTGAGAGTTCCCAGGAATACATTTTGTGGAGAGAGAAAACAAATTAAGTGTTTTCAAGACCTTTGTGTTCAGAACCTGTCTCTCTAATGATCTGACATCAGTAGTAAAAATATCTGTTGAACACATCATGTTAGCTGTGGTTGATGTCAGAGATGGACATTGAACCAAGGAGGGTGAAAATGAAGAGAGGATGCACAGGTTTAAATCTTTTGTCTTATGCGTAAAAATCAATTTAGCTTGTTAACAGTTTCCCTGCTTTCCTCACAACTCTGAGAGCAACTGGTGTGTCAAACTGGTTGCTCTCATGCTGTGCATCTTCCTTCCACTTTCAACCTCCTTGGTTGAACTGAGTCACATATTTAAAATTACACATTTCTATATATATAGCGGGCATGGAATAGCTGTCAAATTGTCACTTTCCCGAGAAAACAAACCCCCACAGACACTGAGCCAAAAGCTTGTTTTTAATACCAACAGCACCCCTTGAGTTCTGATGTGAGGCCTACAATGGGGGGAATTGATGCGTTGTTTTAATATTAAACGAAAGAGTAACAACAGCCGAAATCACCACTCTCTACGCCACAATGTAGCCTCAGTGAGTGCTCCACAATGACTTGCATGTTGCATATGTAACCAGTCGAGTCCCGCACCAGACTCGAACCCGGATCCTCAGCGTGGGAGGTGGACATGTTAGTAAGGGAGCTTGTGTCTTAAGGTGTTGGGGAGTGAGGTTTACTCTGCACAGCTCAGCACCTTAATGTACCGCTGGCCTCCGTTATTTCACATATTCAACAATCTCTCAAGCCTTAAAACCATGAATAAAATTCATATTTTATCATAATTCAATACTCCTCTCCAAACATGCGGTAAAGATACAGTGGACTCTTGGAACACATATTGAGGTACCCTCTTTTTTAGAAAGAGCACATTACCCAGAGGCATATGTGCAATAGGAAGTGTGGCAGGTTGAACAGAGGGTCAATGGACATTGATCTGCCTCATTATTCCGCTCCCATAGAACACTCACCATGGCCATTAATGGGTAAATAAAACCAAATGTTCTGCCTCTCTTCGTCTACCTTGTGTGTTCTGCTTACAGTTACAGTCCCTTGGTCTTTATTGTTGTTTAAAAGCTACAGCTCATATTGACGCTGTGTTTTCCAGCCATGGTGGATGTAATTACTGGTTAAAGTTCTGCTGGAGCTCTGGAGGCTGTGGTTGATGGCGCCAGGCTGCCAGAGCTCTTATCACCTGAGGGGAGAGATCTAATGCAAAGTCCCTTAACTCTCCACTCCTCTGAAAGCTGAAATAGGCTGTTGTTGCACTTCTCTTCTGCCGCGTGTGGAAAGATCTCACCCACATCTCAAAAAATAACTGGCAGCCTCAACGCAGGTGTGAAGACGTGGTTGGGGAGACACAGGCGCACGCACACACACACCCACCTCATTTTGTACCAGTTAGGATAATACTGTCACATCCCATACCTACGCTGGCCACCTTGACACTTTAGGGCTGTAGTTTCCTGACGGTGCTGAGACCCCGCGTTGGTCTCAAGGTGAGGTGTGGTCAGACGCGTGGTTGGTCAATGGTGTGACCACATGACAGACCATGTGGTCACACGGTCACAAGATGAAGCAGTTTTGAGCATGAAGTGCCTGCGGCTGTCAGATAGAGCCACGCAATGAAGTTGGACCCACCCAACTTTTACAACATCCTGTTGTACTGTGCGTTTGCTAAAGATGACTAAGCAGTAAACAAGTTAGGCCCCACCCACTCCAAGGGTGGCGCCTCTTCAATAAAAGTTTCTGTATTACTGTTCTGTATTACTGCATTGAACATTTACTGAACTGCGTTTCTGTAAACGGTTCCCTTGCGGCAAGTTATATTAAAATAGATCTACCTGGAAAGTCGTTCGTCCTGAAGGTTATTGAGTAGGAATTTCTTAAACAATCTTGTTATTTTCTGTGCGCATTGTCAAGATAGTAGACTAATATATGCGCCTACATGGGCGGGTGCACTTTCACTCTGCTGGATTCCTACCCAGGCAGGGACGTGCAGCAGCACAGCAACATGCAGAATACTACAAATATAAAGATTACAAAGTAAAAGGTTATTATTGAGTATATCAAGATGTTTTATCGTGCTGGAATCCTGCTGTTCTGGTCAGACCACGACCAGAACACGTCTTAGCGCAGACGCAGACGCAGACGCAGACGCAGACGCAGTCGGAACACGTCTTAGCGCAGACGCAGACGCAGTCAGAACACGTCTTAGCGCAGACGCAGACGCAGACGCAGTCAGAACACGTCTTAGCGCAGACGCAGACGCAGTCGGAACACGTCTTAGCGCAGACGCAGACGCAGTCGGAACACGTCTTAGCGCAGACGCAGACGCAGACGCAGTCAGAACACGTCTTAGCGCAGACGCAGACGCAGACGCAGTCAGACCACGTCTTAGCGCAGACCCAGACGCAGACGCAGACGCAGTCAGAACACGTCTTAGCGCAGACGCAGTCAGAACACGTCTTAGCGCAGACGCAGACGCAGTCAGAACACCTCTTAGCGCATACGCAGACGCAGACGCAGACGCAGTCAGAACACCTCTTAGCGCAGACGCAGACGCAGACGCAGTCAGAACACGTCTTAGCGCAGACCCAGACGTAGTCTGACACAGGCATTGGTGGTAGTTTCACACAGACTTTCACACACACCGCTTTTGTGTATCTTATGTTGGCCTATTTCGTGAGTAATGTAACTCATGACTTCTGTCCTTAACAAAACAAAGCACATGTGTGCAATGCTTTTAAAAGGGAGCTGATTTGATTGGCTGTAATTGAAGCCGGCCCCCACCTACTTATAATTTATTCATTCTAATACAACCCTTTTACAACTGCGCTGCCCTTGCATGTGATTATCTCTACCACTCCCTATGTGTTGTGACCATTTCCTTTTTTAATAATGAGTGCCATTATATGGTCTTGCTTGACTTTTGAATGATGCTTTTTCTAATACAATGTAGCCACAATTTACAATTTGATCATTTAGCAGACGCTTTTATCCAAAGCGACTTACAATTACATGATGATATTACATGGAGCAGATAGGGGTTAGGCATCTTGCTCAAGGATGCTTACAGGTAGGCCACCTCCAGGGATTGAACCCATGACCTTCTGGCTGGAAGTCCAACGCCTAGACCACTAGACTATCCTGCCCCCATAGCCACCTTGTCTGATCAATGTAGTCCAACGCATCTAGGCTGTGTCCTTTCAAGGATGGCAATGATCATTTTTAATAAATAAATCCAATATGATCATGATGTGATCCGTTAGCACATTTTTAATAGCAGATATAAACATGTCTGGCCTACCTGTAAGCAAGGTCTGCTAGATGACCTAATTGTCAGCAAGAAATATGGAGCAAATGTTGGGCTCAAAATTTAGAGCCTTAAAAAATCCAAACAACAATAAATATGTTCAGTGTTGAAAATTTGAGTGCATTTCATTTTATTTTATGCATCAATTTAGATGTGTCTGATGTGTTGTTTAGTGGAATGCAGAGAATACATAGGTTAATTAATTCTTTGTTTGAGAGCCATACTCTGGTGACTATGGTGATTATACATTTCATATTTGTTGGCATTTATGTCTACTTTCCTCCACATTTAAAAAGTATTAGTGTCTGAAGGGAAATGTGTGCATCGTGAGATAACATTGACATCTAAAATAGCAACCGTTATTTCTTTTTTTGTTGTCATTTTACCAGCTTTTTGCACAGAGCAAGATAAGAACCATAAATCCCAACGCATCCCAGAGAACCAGTGAGCGACTTTAGATTTAGATGGACCGAATCGACACATTAGGAGATGATAAATGCCTTAATAAGCTCGGCAGTGCATAATGCTATTCGGGGAGGAAATGTAAGATGTCAAACAGGGAGTTGTGAAAGAAAAAGTCACCAGAGCACAAATCCCATGCTTTAATTACGTTATCAGCATGTGAGATGTGAGACAACAATGAGTGAGAAAGATCCTATACTACGTGTCCCTAGTGAAGGAAGACACCACCAGAATGTACAAAGAAAAAACAAGATAAGACTGAAGAGGTTATAAAAAAATCTAAATGTTAGAATAACGCACCTAAGGAACCACACTCCAGTTCCTAGGAACATTTGTGTGTGGATGTGGTTTTACTCTCTAAAGTAGGCTACTAAATGTCATCCAGAAATAGGATAATAACTGTTGCAACACCTTGGGTCTGTCTGGAACAGTATACAGCCTACCAAGGCTTCATTCGAAGACGGGAAGCTCAATTGAAGTCATCAAGATTTGTCCTTCACTGTGTAAATATTATGTTGCCTTGAAAACCTCTCCAAGCAGTTGCAGTCACCTCCATACAATCTACCGTCAAAGATAGTTTAGAATTACATCCATTTACAGACTATCTTGGCGTGTACAGACCCTGCTTGACTCTCTTATGTCAGTTTTTTTGCCCCATTTAGGACGGGACACCTTCCTAATGATTGGCAGTTTTTAGTATATGCAGTTTGCTGAATTTGTGGCATATTTCGCTCAACATCAACATGAGAAGAGGTTTATCTGGGTGGCTTTAACATTGTCATTGAAACTGATTTATCTATAGCAACAGTCATTTGTTGGGAGACCTTTCAGGCTGTCTCTCCCGCGACTGACAGTTGCTAGGTGACGATGGTATAATGTTGCTGAAGAAGCAGATGAATATTGACGTGTTATAATTATACGAGTAATAACGTATTTTAAGTACACTCTGAGACTTCATCTACAGTGCACACGTACGGACACCCAGACGCAAACATATATACATACACACAGTAGATATTGCCTATGCTTGCAAGGGGGACATTTCATTAACAATTTATAGAAGCCATTATTTTAATTCTAAAAACCAACAAGGACTTGGCACAAACAACCCCTAGCTAAAATCAAAGATAGGGGAAAACTGATACATTAAAAAAAATATATTTACCACTTCTTTCAAGTGTGCATTATTATGAAGAGACCCAAATGCATTATAAATGGATCTGTCAAGTCCGGGCACAGCGAATATCAGGTAATGTCAATCTGACATTACAGAAAGTTAAGATCATCTGCTGTGCCTGTAGACCCACTGAAAATGTTGTGAGAACCCTGAGCTGAGTACCACTTAGGGAACGGAGAGAAATTCTGAGTGAAGGGCAGGGATTTCACCCGGGACTCATCGACCCAGGTTTGTGTACAGGCAGGAGCGGGCTGAGCAGTAGAGAGGTGATGCCCAATGGATGGGATAATTACCCGTTAATTAATGAATTAATGAATTAATTCATGAATATTGGTATTCAACGCCTCCGCTACAGAAAAGCACCTCTTGCCAAGAGGTAGATGGATGGAATCACACACAGGCATTCACCGACATTTTATATGTGCTCTTACTGTTATAAGTGTGAATGAATATATAAATAGTTTTCCCAAATTGCTTTCTACAATGTTAACAGGAGATATTATCAGTGAGCTTAAAGCCTGAATATGTAGCTCGATGTTTATTGTTTAAGTGTGTTATTGTACATGTGCATCCTGTGCATCTATATGGCCTTTCCATGTGTTTTCTATGGTAGAAGAAAGGCTAATTTATCCATTCTGTTGGTCGCCTTGCAATTCCTTCCATTAAGACCAAGGCTGGTCTCACACAGAGAGAAAACAGAGCAAACCACTGTGGGACAAACCATTACTAAATATAACTTCCCCATTAGGCTATAGGCTATACCGGAGAATGAGGGAAATGTATTTACCACCAGTGTAGAGTCTATGCCAAAGTTTAAACTTAAACACCCTATGGACTGCTGCATTAAAGCATCATTATGAGCAGATTTGGGATTGTATGTCGGGGTGTGTGGTAAAGGATGAGGCTGTCGCTGTTGTATGTACAGTATGGAGTTATCCAGTGAATAAACAGAGCTTTGCTTTCATTGGTCATCTGCACTAAAATTACTATTTAGTTGTGTTTTTCTAAACAATTTGATTTAGTTTCAAATGAAAGTCTTAAGAGGCTTTTAAAGTGTGATTTGGTTTACAAAAACAACTAATGTTATCCTAAATCCTGACCTGTGAAAATTACCATGCCGGCCATGCTACTGCTTTCTGAACCTCAGCAGCATAATTAGCATAGTTAGCATAACAGAGAGCTCGGCACAATTCAATCAGCCCAAATATAATGGCGGTAGATGGTAATTTCCTCACTGTATTGAATTTACTAAAAACGTGGTTCACCACTACGTATGAACATATGAAGTAACATATCTACAATATACTGTGGGTGAAGTTTTAACAGTCTGGAAAAAAGTCTAGAAAAAATCACAGCTGTATGTGTGTTTCATGTCAGTTGGCTTGTTGCTATTTTTTACATTATCAATACCAACCCTAAATACACATTATTTTAACACCTGGCTGAGTCAATAGGATAGCATACATACAATATGGTCTAGAGGTCGTGGTACATAATAGAGCTAATAATAGAGTATAATAGAATCCCACGGCTGATGGGGTGTGAAGGTGATGACTTTTTTTTAAACGGAGACGAAGACAAATGTAGAGTAGAAACTACATTCATTTTGATGTTTGATGTGACACTTGTTTAAAAGGTTCCTATATAGAATTTCAGCTTGATCTTATAGTATACGGTCTCACAAGTGATAGCAGGTCTCACGAATACTCACAAACTGTTTACTGCACGACTTATCTTCCTCTGCAACCCACTGTAACAACATTCCAGTAGCGCTGCACTCTACCATCATTACAGGGAGAGGAGAGGAATACTGCAAAAAAGTACAGCCTTCCTGGAATGACAAAACGGTGAGTTTTGTAGAGAGAAGGAAAAAATAACCTGATACACAGTAAACAACGTTTGAGCTAGCAGGAGAAAGAGTTTGAGAACACTGAAACAAAAGAAAGTTGAATGTGGAACACCACAGCCATTTTTCCAAGCCATGTCTTCAGACCCAGGAACACCGAGTTCTATAGGTTTGTTTTTTCCTAAAACAAAATAGAGAAGCGCCACACCTCTGCACACTGTGAGAGAATCACCGGAGGAGAAGGAAATCCTGGGAGTTCAGTTCAAAATGGCAGACATGCTGGGTGTTTTGGTGGAAAGAGAGGGCAGGGAAACTGAGTCCTCAATATTTAGTTTCCCTTCCCTTGGGAGTGTAGGGGTACGTCAGATGGAGATAGAAAGAAAGGAACGGAGACAAGGAATTTCAAGCGATAAAATTAGGTAATGGGATAATGGGTAATTTGGCCAATAGAGAGTTGATTGAGGGGAATATGAAGAGCTAAAATGTATATATTATGTGGTAAGAGATGAAAGACCCATTGTCACTGATATTGTCCATTGGTTGCCATTGATTGCATTTAAATAAAATGTAACTCAAACCAGCCGGCAAATGTGAACTTATATGATCTACAGTACAATTAGGTAATTTATATACTGTACATGCTGCTATTACATGGAGCAGATAGGGGTTAGGCATTGTGCTCAAGGATGCTTGGAGGTAGGCCAACTCTGGGGCTCAAACCCACATCCTTGGGAGTCCAACATCTAGACCACTACGCTATCCTGCCCCCTTGCAAGTACTACTTGCGGTGCGGCAATGCAATGCAATACATTAAGCTTATAGCTAAAAGGGGCAACTTCCCAAGTTGTACGGCACTATGCATGGTGTGATATACATGTCCTATCATTTGCCTGTTTTTCTAATTCACTTCTAACACAATCGAACAAATATGTAGAAGATCTAGATTAAACAATCTGTGATTTCTATCCATCACGGCCATGTCCATTATCTGGGACAATTGAAGACGATTCCGTCCCATTTGCCGTCTGAGATGTGAGAATGATACCTCTAAAACAGAGGTGTATTCCTCAAAAGACAGAAGATGTGACCAGATTACAGGATGTCATATGATGGGCATAAGAGCACTCTCCGAGTGCCTTCACACGGTGTGTATTTGTGCCCTCTTTGTGTGTCCACTTGCATGCCTTGAGGAGCATACCGCTGCAGGCACTCGAGATGAGAAAATAGTGGATTTGAGGATGGACAGTGGACGGGTGGAAACCAGGAAATGTGTTCAATTTCAAGTAAACAACAGCCGGAGTGGGTTGATCTCAAGCAGAAATGTTTTCCTCTATCAGTCATTCTCCATCAATCATTCACTCCTTTTCATTTTACTACAATAGCACTCCTACTTCAGATGCAGTACTGGAGTCTCTTTATAATGTCGCTGTTCACTGTCCAGGCATCAGCGGTTGCTACAGATGTGTGTGGTTATAAGCTGTTGAAGCTCACACGTTTGGGGGCCTGGGTTTGCAGCCAGTCTGTTGCTTGCCAAGTCTGATCTATCTCATTAACATTCACGCCTCCCCAGTGACTTTCCATCTTTGCAGGCCACCACAAATGGTGGGAATGAGGTTTGTGGTGGCCTGGTTATCAGATACATTGAGTGGCAGGAAAGCTAATTCTTTAAATCAAATTAATAATTCCATTCAGGAGAAAGAGACGCGGTATAATTATTACTGCAGAGCTCTAGCGTGAGCAGAATACTGAGTATTGAGTATTGAGCTGTCTGGCTAATCACTCTTGGGCAAAGCCATGTGACAGGGGGCGCTGTCTTTTTTTAAAATAGGCAACTGTAAATCCCCTTGTGGGGGGTGTGGGCGTGGTTTAGCGTGTGAGGGGGAGAGAGAGTGGTGGCAGTGTGGTTCACAGGACTCCCGGGGGTCGGGAGGAGAACGCCACCACACTGGAGATGCACTGCATGTTATGGAATACGCTCGTCTATTGTGACCGGACGGCTCAGATTCTCTCTGCCAGAATGAACTCTGGGTGCAAAACATGATTCATTGTCACTCCCCTCACACCCCTGAAGGTGTGCACCTGATTGGCAATGATTGGCATTCAAATGTGGTTCAGGCCCAATATGTGGAAAAGGTTTAGGGCATGATTTGACACATATAGCTAATGCTACTATTTTGGGATTCACGTTATTTCAGTATAGAATGCTAGTAATTACCACAATCTTAAGCCATCTGACTGCAGTAATACGGTCAGATCTCATTCAGGTCACGGTGTAACAAAGTGTAAAAATTGTACGGACAGTATTTTGCCCCATCCGGGACTGCACACTTTATTGCTACCTTCCGCGGGGAAAGTTCTCTGTTTGCCACAGGATCCTTCTAGTTGCCCCTGAAGCAAACAGTGGCATCTTGTTCAAGGATAGCTAATCCTTTCAAAACTTTATTAACCTTCAACTCATCCGATCCCCTCAGAGTATTCTGAAACATAACAATGGTGTCCTCTCTTTCCTATTTGGAGTTATTTTGTTTTCCAAGCTCCCCTCTCCCTTTTACTGGCAGGCAGTCTATTGCAAGTTTGGCATTTATTTCAAGGACACTGTCCCTTGGCAAAACAGTCGGTTAAGAATATTGAAATTCAATAATGTTCAGCTCGCTCCTGGAAGAAGTCTCAAAATAGCCTCCTAAGCAGGTGGTAATGGGGATGAAATAAGTAGCGCGTTAAATTGGTGGTGTTAGCATGGCCCGTTTAAAACTCCCTGTTTGATTAAAGGCCTATTACCGCTTCAGAAGCTTGTTCATTAGTGATGGGCTGATTTACCAAAGGAATTGCCATAATACATAGATAACTTCATAAGCCTGTCTTCCACTATTACTCCTGAAGCCACACACCTACACTTCTCATTTCACCAGCTTGTATGATATATGTATCATATCCATATCATTACCCTGAATAGTTTTTAATTTCTAGATAGATATAGATGGATAGATAGAGACAGACAGACAGACAGATTGATTGATTTCTTCCTAATAATATAGAAAGAGAGAGAAGAGAAGAAGTTAGTTGGGGGAAGTAAGAAAGAAGAGGCATTTTATGAAGTGTTTTAAAGGAGTGTGGCAGAGGCACTGAAACGTCTGTAAGGGATCTTGACACCGTTGATAATAGCTGCTTTGATTTTGGAAGACTGGGTCCTGAAATTAAGACCGTTGTTGTGAAGTTGTGAAGTTGTATAAAATGAGGAGAGAAAACATAGTTTAGGTGTTGTTTTCTAGACAGTAAAAATTCCACCTACAGTAGGCCTATATTGTAAATATGTTACTTTTCTCTCATTTTTACAACTCAACACATCTGTTCTGTGTGCTTCATGCCAGTTAGCACGTTGCTATTTTTTACATAATTATTTTTATTTCAGAATTATACAGTATTGATGATTGAAGGTGAATGATTGGTGAAAAGTGGAAGACTACCTCTTTTGTGGTCTTTATGATTCAGTGTCTGTAGATCCTAAATACATATTACACTGCCACCTAGTGGTGCCACAAATATGTGCCGGTGTGGCAGTTGAGATTTATTATCCTATTCCGCTTACTCACATGTCCCCTTCCTTGTTTATTGTATCCTGTTCCTTTTGCACATTCAATGAACAATTCTTTTGTAGATGAGCAAATATCAGTAGGCTACACTTACTGTTTTTAATGTGATATATTTCTTGTTTTTTAGTTTAATAACATTTTACTAAACCAGGTTTTCCAAATATAGTGAATAAATATATATTTATATTGATGATCACTGTTTGGCATACATAAAAGTGGCCTACAAAAAATATTCTAACCCACTGTATATTTACTGAAATATACATCGTACTGTACAGTATATTCAGTCTCTCAAAGTCTTAATGGATTTCTTCAGTTGATGTGATGACTTACTTGTTAAAGCTTATCTTGATATTGGGTTTTCCTTTACACATAGATTATATATACTTACTATTTATATTATATTATTGTATTTCTATTATTTCTATTATTCCTGCTATATTACATCCTATAATTTCTCTGAAACACTACTCAAAGGGATCGGCAGCTCACAAGCTATTTTTTTGTTGGTATTATTTAATCTTTGCGTTATCTTTGTACAAGCACATGAATTAAAGATGATGAAGGTCTTATTTGGTAACTGTGCAGCACCGCTTTGCTAAGAAGGCTTTATTGGTGCCAGCAGGCGACGTCTGAACATTTATTGTATCCCTTAATATTCATTTCAAACGTGTATTACATTTTTACACTGGCTGTACATGTTGCATAAGGTACATACATTAAGAGTGTTAGAGAGACGATATTCGATAAAGGCAGTTAACTCATGAAAGGTCTATTTTATTACTTTCTGAGGCTGTGGACCTCATTGTGTTGGCAGTATTGTGGGGGTGAGTAGCTCCTGAACACAATACGTGGATACACATGCAAGACGCAGCAGATGTTCAGTACTTAGCATCATCAATTGATCCCATTGTGACATACATCTGGCACCTTTAAAAACTGCCCAGGTGCATTTCCTCTTGGCATTGTCAATGCGGTCTGTGTAAGGGCCAGAGGTTCAATTATATGTCAAATGAATTTTAAATGAAGGCTGACAACATTTACAGTAGGTTGATGATGTTATGTAATCGTAATCAAAATGGCTGAATCAATATGCTATTCCCTGAATGGTCCAGACTTTGTCTGTCACTTACTTTCTTACTGACAGAAGCACTGTCGACATCAAAATATGATGTGGATATGGGTGGGGGCAGGATAGTCTAGCGGTCTGGGTGTTTGAGCCTCAGAGTTGGCCTACCTGTAAGCATCCTAGAGCAAGATGCCTAACCCCTACCTGCTCCACGTAATAGCACCATGTGATTGTCGCTTTGGATAAAAGCGTCCCCTAAACGATCTAATTGTAATTGTAATATGGGTCATTGATGTAATCTGAAATATATTAGATTACCTAATCGTGATAATATTGCCATTAACAATTTCCAGTGTCATTGTAATTGTAGTGGGCATGTGCGGTGCAATAGACTGCCGCCAACCGCTCCCTTTCGGCCCCCACAGCCTATACTTCAATATGCACCAAGGCAACAAGGCGGCCACCCCCCATGGTGTTGGGGTGGTCTATATTGGGCTTAACCTTTAACCTCCTTGGTCAAATTTGATTGTCTGACATGTAAATTCAGGCCAGCTGACATTTTCTTATTAAGTACACAAGTATTGGTATAACTTTAGTATCTCTGGTCCAAGGCCCAGACAGTCCTGCCTGGGCCCTGGACGAGATCATCTTAGATTGGCCCCCCCTTGCTCTTCCTCTCCTCTGCTCTTCCTCTCCTCTGCTATTTTTTCCACAAATAGGCCTATGTTTTTAAATTATTCCATAATTGAATGAGGGCCCAGTTCTGGGCCCTCCCCCCGCTACCCTGGGCCCGGAACAACAGACCCGTTTGTACCCCCCCTATCGGCGGGTCTGTGTAAATTATACACCGATGAGAGTAGGGGGCTGGGACTTCTCTTTGGGGCTCCTGTAACTCATCACAGCCCAGTACTGGTCCTGGGAATTTTGGGAATGGGTGGATGGGTGGGGTAGGAGCGAGTGGTTGTGTCTTGACCGGGCTGATGTAAATTGTATGTTGAACATAAATTGTACCTAAGTGGGGTAGAAACTAGCAACAATTCTGACTCGTTTTCTGCTGACATTGTTTCCTATGGAACACCTGACAAAATATTACCAACCTCAAGCTTCACATCACTTAAATAACATCTCAAACTAGAGTTGTGTTGCTCGTGAACGTTTCGTTCTTTTTGAACTAATCTTTTATATGACCCGGAGTAATGAGTTGTCTCAGGAACTGATTAGTTCTTTTTCACGCGTGAATGGTCTTGGACTCTTTCATTGTTCACGCATCGCATGATGGCAGCTGCATAGGCTTAGTCAGTAGGCTACAGGAAACAGAAATGATTCGTTCCGCACTCATAACTATGCGTCTTCGGGTTTGTGTCTTTTGCTAATTTGTCACATGACAGTTGTAGCATATAGGCTCAGCAACAGGACAGTGGGCTATGCACAGGAAACATAAATTATTAGTTCACGACTCATTAGTCTTCGGGTTTGTGTCTTTCGGTCATTTGTCACGTGACAGTTGTATAGGCTCAGCCAGCCACAGGGCTGTGGGTAAAGCAAAAAGCACAGGAAACAGAAATGATTAGTTCATGACTCATAGGCTACCTACTAGGCTATGGGTCTTTGGGTTTGTGTCTTTACTATAACCTACAGTTAAAATGAACAGAATGAACGAAATGACTCGAAAAAATATTAGTTTATTTTACTGACCGAGATTAAAAGATCTGAGTCAGTAAAAAGATTCGAAATTCCCACCACTATCTCAAACACAATCCATAGCAAAACTAGACAAACCCTGCTTAATGTCTTGTAATGTCTTGTAACGTTTTGTTCAGGCTTTGCTAGCTAGGCCACCAGCAGTGCAATCCTCTCTTTTGCTGACGCTGGACTTAAACTTGTTAGCAGCTAATCCTCCATGGGCCCACATTTACAGCTTTAGCCCTATGCTGAGGCCTGGCACGGTCACGGAAGCGCACTCGTATTCTGAAGGGGCCGCTAACGTCCGTATGTAACCAGCAACTCCCACTTGGATTGTAAACATCTGGATGATAGTTCACTCACTAGCAACGGTCAATAGTTACATCATCACCTCACCGATCAAGGTCTGCTGCAACCTAATTAGAACTGTGAAAATACACAAACATCTGTCATAGGCCCTTGACTGAGGTGTTATGTGAACTTAAAGTGATTGCTTGTATTTACAAATGCTCTTGAGATCATATTGTTCTGCTTGAAATATTTATTTAACAGAGCTGGAGAACACTGTAGATTATTAATGATGATGATTCATATTTTCATAGATAAGGATGGCATTTGATTTAAATATAAAAATATTATGTATTTTTTCCAATTTCACTAATACAATCTAACTGTGCAGTGAGAAAAAAGTAAAATTCAGCCATTCAAAAGTAACTAATCACACGAATAGTTGAAAGCATGTTGCTTTAGTCGACCTCAGTGTTCATTAACTGAAGGCCTACAGCTTAGCACAACATAGCATTTACAAAGTGGTACTTTGTTAACCAAAGTCTTCTGTGACCAAACGTCTGTAAACGATACCGTAACACCAGAACAGGTCGTTGTGAAAAATAGATATACGGATCCAGGAAAGGCATTCACATCAATTTTATTACTTAAAAGTTTGCATAAAACTGTCATCTGTGTGACAAACAAACCCATTAGGATCTACAGTAGGTTGCATTCCATTTACAGTGTAAAGTCCAGGGTCTTGAGGCACAGAACGTGGCATTATTGAAGATCAGAGGTTGTTCTTTTTGTGACACTGACCCATCCATCACTCTCCTAATACTGTGATTGGTGGTGACAATAACAGAGATGGGACAAACTAACAAAGGCAGTGAATTATGGTTGTTTTGTCGGGCAACGATTGATCCCTCCCAGTTGTATACAGGCACATTTTTGTCACTATGCTGGCATGTAACCAACATGAGCATTCTATGAAATAGCACAAATTACCAATCAACCTGCAATTAGTATTTAAATTATGTGATAGTCATGACAAAAGGAGGGGCATTTAAATATATTAGTAGAACTGGCGTGAATTTTCAAGAGATGAAACAAATGAAACAAAACAAAACACAATACAATTACAATTACAAGTTATTTCGTTATCCAAAGCGACATACAATTACATGGAGCAGGTAGTGGTTAGGCATCTTGCTCAAGGATGCTTACAGGTAGGCCAACTCTGGGGCTCGAACCGAATACAAAATGTTTATTACTAATTACTGTTTCAAGGGGTTCAACAATATTAGTCGGATGACTATGACCTGCTGTTCAGGTAGAGGATCGCTTGCGGTTTTACCTGAATACTTCAGATGCTACAACGCTAATCTAAGTCCCCATCTTGGCTTGCTCTGTCCTTCAGTCAGTAATCCTGTTAGCAGAACCAACTGAGTTATAATCCTCACACACACAGCGCTCAGATCCCTGCAGCCTACTCACTTCCAAAGGCTCTGTTATGCGGGACCCCTGCTGAAGACCTTAGGTAAGCCAGGCTGCCTCCCACCTTACATTAGACCTGCACACCGAGGGGGGGGGGGGGGGGGGGGGGGGGGGGGGGGCGGGGGGGGGGGGGGGGGGGGGGGGGGGGGGGGGGGGGGGGGGGG
>JAOEHI010003147.1:0-10992 GCA_025447815.1 Percopsis transmontana
TCTTCTATAAAAGCCTTTTCAATATTGTGATACATTGAACATTTTACTGAACTGCACCATGTAAACTGTTCCCTTGCAGCAAGTTACATTAAAGATCTACTTTGGAAAGTTGTTGTCCTGAAGGTTAATTGATAAGAGTTTAGAATCATTTCTTTAACACGTGGCGGCTGCCAGGTATAGCGGGCTTACCTTTCCTTAACTGCGTGCATCACATGCTCTCGTTGCCTTCTATTAAATACTACCACACTGATTGTGGTGGATGCGATTAAAACCACGGTGCCATCACTTATATCTTGGAAGTTCGTTGCCATATTTAATTGGAATGACTATCACAAGAGAAAACCCAGCTTTAATCGTATAACATCACTCAATGGAAACACCGACCATTCACAATTGTTCTGTCGACTTCTATTCAAAAGTCGCTTCTATTTTGTGCAAAACTGCAATGGAAATCCAGCTGCTGATGAGAGAACACCAAGCCCCCAAAATCTACAGTAGAACCTCCTCATTTCAAGAAGGGTTAAAAAGGTCAGATAACAGGTGTAACGATGGGCGTGCACAGGCCATGCACGCTCCGTACCTCCCGGCCTGGCTGCACACCTGCGGGGGATTAGCCCCACGCTGGTGCGACACCTTAGTTTTGATTAGGGACCTTATTTAGGTTTCCCGGCAGCACTAGGTGCTGTTGGTCATTGTTTTGCTGTTGCTGTACTTTGCATTGTGTTTTTGAATTAAAGTACGCTTGACGCGTAAACCGCTTCCACGTCTGCCTTCAGTTTTCCCTCTGGCCCGCGCCTACTCTCTCCTCCCCACAACGCCGCGTTACAGAATGACCGACCAATTTTACCGGGGAGTAGCGGCCAGAAGGTGGGGCAACGAATCCGACTGGGACCTCGAGGACATTCTGGAGCCTTTGTACAAGGTCCCCGGTTCGGAGGAGTGGAAGCGGCCCGCGGAACGGGGGAGTAGTTGGAGACGGCGAGCACGCCGCAGGAGGAGAGGAAGCCCGGGCCGGGTTGCCGACGGCGCTTCGCTTTGCCTGGGTGGCCAGCTCGGCCAGTTTTAGGCTGGCCGAGCACTGCTACGGGGGTTGGACTCCACGTCGCTACTATCCGCGCTTCCGAGGATTTCTCCGACTCGGACGAAGACCTCTACGAGGATCCTTGCACTCCGTTTCGGGGAACACGCCTGACCATATGGCGGAGACCATTCAGTGAGTGCGGCACAGCGCGAGCCCAGCACTCCGTAGCTACGAGCACGGCCTTCGCCGGCCAGCCAAGCTGTCCGCAGCGCCGTACAGAGCCAGCTTCGTCTACTCACGCTAAGACGATCCCGCCGGTGAGTGCGCCCAGCGCGTGGACGCGCCGCAGAGACCCAGCTTTGTCTACTCACACTAAGACGATCCCGCCGGTGAGGGCTGCCCAGCGCGTGGACACGCCGCAGCGAGCCTGCTCTGCCCGCTGTCTCATTGAAGGCAGAGAAAGCAGGCGATTCTCGATCGCCCTCGTTCCCGACGGTTCCTACCGCGACCTGCTCTCTCCCAGTCCCACTGCCCCGCACTAACCTGGCGTGGACCGGCAGCGCAGAGGGAGCCCCGCGTCGCACTGCACCAGCCGGAGCCAGGCTGGTCACACAGGACGGCGCCCAGGAAGCTCTTCCGCCTCGCACAAGGAAGTGCTCGGAGGTGGAAACCCTGGAGGAGGAGCCGTCCAGTGCCCCCCTGGTTCCTATGGTGACCTGCTCTCTCCCAGTCGCACTGCCCCGCACCAAGCTGGCGTGGGCGGGCAGCATTGAGGGATCACATCGTCACACAACGCCAGCCGGAGCCAGGCTGGTCACACAGGACGGCCCCCAGGAAGCTTTTCTACCTCGCACAAGGAAGTGCTCGCAGGTGGAAACCCTGGAGGATGAGCCGTCCAGCGCCCCCTGCTCCTACCGCAGACGCCACGACTAGCTTCCCGGCAGTCTCCCGGCCGGTCCCGATACCCCGCGCCAGGAAGGTGCCGTTGGTCAGCCCCGGGGAAGTCATTTCGCCGGCCAGTGCTGTGGTGTCTGTTGTGGGTCCACAGTCCCTCACCTGCCCTGCCCACCAGAACGGAGCAATAGGGTCCTCCCAGCCCCATAGAGCGCCTGGAGGCTTTCAGCACTTCCGCCTCACCCTGGTCAGGGTCCGTAGGTGGGCTCGTCGCCTGCTGGGGCCTGGTCTGGAAACCAGCGGGTCCTCGTCGCCGCCACCAGCCGTCTGAGACGCCAGGTCTGTGTCGCCGGTCGCCTGGGAGCCCTCGCCACCGAAGCCAACCTATGGTACGGTCGCTGGAGGGTCCACGCAGCCGCCGTCCGCCGGAGGAGGCTAGTCCGTCTCGCCGGTCATCAGAGGTTCTTGGCAATCGGAGCTTGCTCACAGTCCGGTCGCCAGAGAGCCCACGCCGTTACAGCCTGTCATCAGCTCGACGCCGCCGAAGCCCGCCCCCTGTCCAGACATCTGAGGCACCAGATCTGTGTCGCCGGTCGCCTGGGAGCCCTCAACGCCAAAGCCAGTCGATGGTTCGGTCACTGGAGGGTCCACGCCGACGCCGCTCACCAGAGGAGGCTAGACCGCCTTTCTGGTATCGGAGGTTCTTCGCCGCCAGAGCCAACTCATGGTCCATTCGCCGAAGGGCCCACACCGTCGCAGCCTGTCACCCACACGGCCACCCACACGGCCACCTGTGAGCCCCCCCATCCGGAGCCCAAGCATGGTCCGGGTGCCCGAAGATCCACGCCGCCACAGCCCGTCTGCTGCACAGCTGCATGCGAATCCTCGGTTCCGGGGCCCGAGCCAGGCCCGGTTGGAGGATCCACGCTGCCGCGGTCCGCGGCAAAACAGCATTGTTTTGCTGTTGCTGTACTTTGTGTTGTGTTTTTGAATTAAAGTACGCTTGACGCGTCCACGTCTGCCTTCAGTTTTCCCTCTGGCCCTTTGCACATAGCGGGGGCGACGTAAGAGATGGAAAGATTTAATCATTTCAAGGCTAACGTTACTCGGTACAATGTGCGAGGTGAGATTCTTGAGTTCCAAAGCGGAGTACCTTAGGAAAGCCATGATGCCGTAGGAGACCGCTAGCCCATCAAACGCTAGCTAGCGTGAATCCAACTAGTAGCGTAAGAAAACCAGTTTAGTGAAGCTGCCGGATTAGAATCGCAGAATAGATAGAGTTGTGCGTTTTTGGTTTGTGAGCATAAGCATGAGAAGCTGCGACAAACACGCCAGCGTCCTCTCGACGCTCAACCCTGTATCCTGTGTATATAGTATAATATTATCCTGATAAATGAATCAGTGTATGGATGTTTTTTATTCATGGTTTGGCATCAAAAAAGGGGTGCCAATGACGGCATTCCATCATTTTAATAATATGAATATTTAGATTTCTACTAACACACCCACTGCTACTGAACTGAGATTTTGATGGAGAGATAGATACTGGTTAGAAGCAACAATTTAAAACGTTTATTAAGCTATTTCTTTAGAAACCAGGGATGCTTTTGAAAAGATAATACCATGACTGCAGGCTTCATAAAGCCTTCATAAGCAACCAGTTGGACTACTCAACAATATTTCCATTGCATTCACTTATTTATGTTTACATATAATATATAGTTGTATAGTATTGTTCTGCTGTAATTAATAATGTATACTGAAATGTAAAGATCCTATTGTACCTGAATAAATCATTTCCACACAATCTTTATTCTTTTAGAATATTGTTTCCAGTACCATTTTATTGAAATGTGCATTCTCAATGCTCATTAGTGAGAGCTTACAAGCTGTGTTTTATGGCACATCCAGACGCCTATCAAACTCCCAAATCCCTCCAGTGGGAAGCACTGTGATGCTGCTCAAATTTAAAGCAAGACAAGCTTGTTGTGGCTTGATTATCTGCTGGAAAAACACAGAGGACTTGACTAGTGGGAAGCTTTTAAACCAGGGGTTCTCAACCTTTTCAAACTAACCCCCGAAATATTTCCACTTACTGGTTACCCCACCCTCCCCTTAGTTGTATTGTTATGCTTGTGTGAGGTTAATTATGGACTAATTGGGTACTTATGCTAAACACAGAACATTTATAAAAAACTGGGAATTCTAAACAATACTTCAAACAGTAGAGCTTGAATAGAACAGTACTTGTTGTACAGTACTTTATTTTTTTATTTTTTTTAAGTTTCACATACAATGTACAATGAGGTCATTTAGAAGACGCTTTTATTCAAAGTGACTTACAATTACATGCTGCTATTACATGGAGCAGATAGGGGTTAGGCATCTTACTTAAAGATGCTTTACAGGTAGGCCAACTCTGGGGCTATAACCCACCTTCCGGCTGGGAGTTCAACATCTAGACCACTAGACTATACATACTTAGTTGCTTAAAATCAATAAGGAATTAAGTGCTTATATTAACAGTGTTATCAGTGTCATTATGATTAACTATTAAAAGAAGAGATGAGTTTTAGCGGTTTGACTGAGTTCATTCTCAGAAAACTATTTAATTGACCAAATATTTTCGTCTCCAGTCATCTCCCTCTCCGGTAACAAGCATCTTGTGTTACCAGGGAGAGGCTATATTCACTGATCCAGCACACACTGATCCATAGCGCTCAAACAATCAATCTATTTAGTCTACTTTGGGGTGTTTCTTTTGTTTCTAAAACGGCCTGTAGAGAGCGTCAATGAACAAGGGGAAAGCGTCAGTCTGTACTTCGTGGCCATGAATGAAAAACGGTCTATTAACAAAAGAATCACGTATTAATGACAGATGGCAGCTTTGGAATCGGGCCTGTGCAGCAGCAATAAACTTGAGTGTAATTGTCTTCTGCCACTAGACTTTATACATCTCACTACATCAAATATATGGAGAGAAGCTGGCCGACAAACCTGCTCACACATGAAATGGATACAGCCAGGGCTTCACACTCTCCCTCTGAAAACCTCAAACAACCTCGCATGTGGTCGCTGTGTGCATTTGTACATGACTACATGACCACACACACACACATACACACACACACACACGTCTCCATGTGAACTTTTATACCAAAGACAGAGTCAGGCATCTGTGAGTAGATTTAATCGTCAAACTAATGCGTCATGT
Organism: Percopsis transmontana; assembly: GCA_025447815.1. NCBI lineage: Eukaryota > Metazoa > Chordata > Actinopteri > Percopsiformes > Percopsidae > Percopsis > Percopsis transmontana. The sequence continues at coordinate 5,130 of JAOEHI010003147.1, forward strand.
GGATATTTAGACCGCAGGCAATGCCAGGGCATCTGTTGAGTGACAGGCTTAGTGTGATGACAGATTCAGGGTAAAAGGTCAACAGGAAGTTGGCTGCCCTCCATGAAAACTGAGAGGACAGAGTTGACAAATGGATAACACAGCGGTTTTGGCTAGGGTTGCCCATATTAGACATATCCTAATAGGTACATCAAATTTAATACCCCATATTTCTGTCTCTCTTATCTGCTAAAAATAACTTCAATTGAAAATATGAATTATTAGTGTAACACACGCATTCACATTTGGTCAACTTGTTACTGTAAATGAAAAAAAACTTGTTAAACTTGGGGAACGCAAGTAATTTAAACCTCCTGTTTGAGTGGACAAATCAAAAGGAATATTTGCGGTTAAAAACCCATAAATGTATTGTACACAATATTTAGACAAGGATATGATACTGTAAGTATTTATTTAATTAGCCTATATGATATGCTCACAAAGCGGATGGTGACCTGCTGAAAAATGAATTGTGGTTTGCCGTCGGACTGCTGAATGGTTACACAATGACCATAACACTCTAACCCATCTAGCATGTTCCCGACCGGGCTAGGAGAAAATTTATATTCATGAAAACTAAGCTGGCATCTTCTCTAGCTGGCTTGTTGAAATCGTTTAAATCAGGCTTAATTTAGGCTAAGGCAAATTTTTAATAACATAGGTCGGGGGGCAGGATGGTCTAGTGGTCTAGGTCTTTGACTCCCACTTTGAAGCTCCATTGTTAGCCTACCTTGGCATCCTTGAGCAAGATGCAACTGTAACTCTACTCATTGTAAGTCACTTTGGATAAAAGCGTCTGCTAAATTGACCTAATTACCAGAATTATCCATAGTGGTGAAAACGCTGTCTTTCCTTCGTCGCATACAATGTATGTGTAAGAGTTTGTGTTTGACAGAAATATAGAAGCAATATAGAAGTCAGTAGTAGTTGATATCAACACATGCAGTATATAAGGCTTGCTCTGCCCTCAACGGCGTAAAAGTCCTCAGCCAGGAATCCAAATTAGTCCTGAGCAGTTTCCCACCAGTTCAAAGGCGGCTCCCCACTAGCACATCAAAGAGTGGACCCTTACAAGGGCTAGCAGCACACTGAAGCACTCCGCTCAGCTATTTACAATGCTGTAGAACGTCTCTTAGCCAATTAGGATTGGGCTGATGAAAATGACCTGGCCAAGCATGACCTTTTAAAGGCTAAGTGTAATACTGACACTGGCTCCGCTGCCAGGCCTCAACTGTCGTGATAAAAGACACCAATGTCTACTGCTAAATTAGCAGCATAAACTTTAAAGCACAAAGAAGTAAAGGATGGCTATCGAACAGCGACCATTTGAATCCATTATCCTGCCAAGCCCAAAAATGTTTCTGTGACATTTTCAAAGCATTAACACAAGGTCAGGCACAGACAAATCAAACAGCTATGGAAATCCACACCTTTTCTATCCTATCAGTATCTTACACCTGAAAAATAAATTGCATTGAGAAATGATGTGTAGAATTACTGATTACACACACACACCAAAAATAACGGTTCTCGGACGTAGATGCGGTGGTGCCAATGCTAACTTTACAGGAAAACATGGCAACCTCAGATAGCTATGTACTGTGCTATTTAGTGTTGTCACTATACCAACATTTTGTTTCGATACAGATACCAAGTCATGTTTACCATTACTGATTGAGTGTAAACTGATAATTTATAACTAGTGTTGATCTGCATATGTTTGTGAACGCCTGATTTTTAGCAGCTTGCAAGTTGTGGTAGTTAAGTTACCATTGCCAGTGTGCATGTTGCGTTTGCATAGATGTTATATTGGTAAGGTAGCTAAGAAGATAAAGCTAATTAGACAGCATTAGACATTAGTAATAATTGCTCCTAATTGCCGGGTCAAACCCCGATAGTGAAAAAAAGTTAGCTTGTCACAGTATAAATCACACTAATTTGACTTTGCAGGTATAGTCTTAGGTATGATGTAATTATGTTATCTATCACATTCCCTAACCTGTCGGTCTTTGAGTTCTTTATACAGCTCCGCATGTCTGTCGGCAAGGTGCTTAGCCAAGTTCAACGTGATCCCTCCCTTGGTTTGCACTGGTTAGAAAGAAATTGAACAGACGGGCCTTGTGGTGTCTGCAGGTTTGCCCTAACTGGCAGTGATGTAAGTTAAATATTTCTGTCAGATTTTTCTACAAGCCGCAGTAGACCACCAAGAGGACAAAAGCTCTCGTACTTGCAGCCATACCTCTCGTTTGGTCAGATCACATGAAAGCTGCAGTGTGCATGAGAGAAAGAAATGGCACACCCACAGGGCTGTATACACACACATGAAATACCGTACTAAAACACTGTCATTCTTAAAGTGTGGCAGGGTATCGCGATATCTTTCTAGTATCGGTATACTGTGCAACACAATTGATATGTAGACTAAAATAGCTCATTCGTACCTATGCCCCCTCTCGTTGGTGTGTGAGACACCGGCCTGCAGCTGGCCACTTCCACATGCTCACCTAGTCTTCTACACACCGGACATTAACCAATCATCTATTATATGCACCTGTGGGGAGGGTAAAAGTGTGGGGTGGTTGGGTCTTCACCTGTATGTTTGCTATTAGTGGATATTAAACGCTAAGCTCATTCACGTTTTGCAAAGCCCAATGGTCTGTGGTTTTTATCCGTTCATGTCATGTCGTTAGTTGCTCGTTCTAGTCTGCGCCTGCACTCACCCCCTCAAACACTAACTGTATCTTACATGGTACATTGTTTAAAACTTATTTTAAGAAGATTTTTTGTTCATTTGAAAACATTACTTCTCTTTAAAGTAATAATTTAGGCTAAATTTTAAGACAGGATTTTGTCTTGACTTGTTTTTCCCAAAGGGACATTAACTGTTTTATAATGTCTTCTGTATTCTTGGCATCTATGTATCTCTTTCACCTCATAACAACATGAAATGAATGATTGTTCATGCAATTTATTTCCCATAGATTTGTATTCACCTCTCTTGGAGGTCAACAGTGTTTGGTTTCTCCATGATTTCGTATTTTAATCTCTCACCTCCCCTTCACCTGCGTCTACATATGCCAAGGTCATGTTTGTTTCATGGAATTATTTAGCTTTCAATTTGTTCATGCTACATTTGCTACCATAATCCTAGCCACTGCAGTTACTTCTGTGACCATAAAGGACTAAAAGATGACCATGAACTAAGTCTTCCCACAGCTAATACTTATATGTAGGGCACGGAATGTATTTTAATTAAAAGCAAAAATTTGTGGTTTGTGGTTGTAGTAAAGCCGGGTATACACGTGTGACAAAAATAATCTCGCCCGATCTGTAGCCCTCACATTGTACAATCGAATTGCCTGTCCATAAGGCTCATGAAAGGGGTGCTTACACTATGCGAGTTGATCGCAATGTCACCACTCACGTTTCAGCCACAAATGACTGACAATTTCTGTGTTCACATTGTTGACAAGAACAGCGTGCAGCTTTGCTGTTTTGTGCACTGAAACAGATTAACAGAGAAGACGTCAACGCATTAAGACAAGAATATAGTTGGGAAGGCATGAACAGTATGGATTGTCAATTTTAAAAAGAGAGTTGGAGATCAACTACAATGCCTGTTAGCGCAAGCTGTTGAACAGACAAGGCTGTTGCTGCCACAGTTCAACCAGTGCTGCTTCCATAGACTTGGTACAAACTACTCTTGTTGAGTTTAGGTTTTCCAATCTGCTCGTCTTTCCAATATCCTTGAAATCAGCTCACACTACACAACGCATGACTGAATTTTCTGACATGTAAGAAATTCGGAGCGCGAGTCTATTAGCTGTCGTTTCCCTGCTCACACTGTACATAGAACGCTAGGGGATTCAGCCACATTGTCTCTGCTACAGCTAAATAATACTTAGAACATGCCAAAAACACCAATTATACCCGGATTTACTTTCTAACTAAGGTACTCACATCTCTGTATTGAATAAAAATGAGGCTGTGCATTTAGTGGGGCAGGATAGTCTGGTGGTCTAGGAGTTGGATTCCCAGCCGGCAGGCCATGGGTTCGAGCCCCAGAGTTGGCCTACCTGTAAGCGTCCTTGAGCAAGATACCTAACCCCTATCTGCTCCATGTAATAGCACCATGTAATAGTAAGTCGCTTTGGATAAAAGGGTCTGCTAAATTACCTAATTGTAATTAAGCTCACCCAAACTTTAGAAAAAACATAATCAATTGTGTCTTTCTGAAAATGTTAAATTTCTCTTTTATGTCACCAAGAGAGCCCTAGTTTCCTGGTCAAGGCGCAAGCGAAGGTTTAGCTACACTGGTCATAAAAGAACGAATGCTTCTTACTGATGTCCACATTCAGCTTTATTCGTCCCTGAAGTATCATGGAACACCGTGAAAACTAGAAGATAAACAGAACAGTTTCAACCACAAAGCTCAATAAAAAAAAACTGCACTGTCTCTTCAGAGTCAGCTACAGAAGCAGACAGCACAAATCCACGACCAATACTTTTTTGTGGAAGGTCGAGAGGGCTCCCCATTAGGTCAGCGCCATGTCGGCTTCGACTGCCAGCTCTCCACCCGCCCCACTGTGTCGTTTCTCATATTCACTATTGAGATGCTCAATTTATTGAAATCGAGATACAGGTGTCTGATCATGCGCGGACAAGTTATTGTGTGTTATCCATGTGTAGCACTTGAGTCACTGTATTACAGGTAACTTGAACAGTTCTAGGTTTGAAGGAGTGGCTGAGCTAAATAAGACCAAAGACTAGAGCCTTTGAATGAACAAGCTGGCAATTTACTGACAACAAAATATAAATCACAGTACAAAATATTCACAGTAAGTGGAAGGTAGGTGAATCACACTTAAACCCTCAATGTTTATCCCTTCCTTTATTCAGAAAAGGTTGTCTAGGTTACTTACTGTAGTGAACTAGAGTTAAGACAGTTCTGTACTTTCCTAGGTTAAAAACTTTAATTTAACAGCTTTATTTTTGCCATTTTCCCTAGTAAGTTAATTATTTTGTTTCAGATGAACAGGTAAGTACCCCCAAAAAAACTTTAGGTTAATTGACCCTTTAAGTTTGACATTTACAGGATAAACACAATCAAGATTCACCATTAAACTCAAACATCAATACAGTACAACATTGGCAATTTAACTCCTTAAATGCAATGTCACACTCAAGCAGGATATTCCTTTTAGTTCCAGTTCAGTTCACTATTTCAGTTCAATTAGTTCAACTCAGAGTGAGGAAAAATCCCAAATCCTACCGCAACAGTGGCGAAGCAGTATTTTAGGCAAGTAAAACCGTATTCAGGTGATTGGTTGCTGGGATGCCTCGTCAATCCTTGTAGGTAAGAATTCATTGGTCAGGCTCGCCATCTAATGTCCAGTGCATTTGTGCTGTCTCCCACGGCTACACACAAACCAATGAAGAATCCAACTCAAACCAGACACGCAAGAGTTCTGTTTCGATAAAATCAGGACCGAAACACAGGATATCTACTGTCATTAAAGAAACGTGTAGTTTTCGTGCTAACTGGCAAACCTTCATAAACGTAGTAATGCCCACAATGACTCACCATGAGACTCCTCCAAACCTCGGTATATATGGGCTCCCCACAGGTGCAACACATATAATTAGGTAATAGAGTTCAGGTGAGCAACGGGGGAGCACTGGAGGCTACACCACACCGGCAAAACCAAAAACGAGGGGCAAGGTCTCCCGCAGTGTCTCTTCCCGCAGGCCCGACGGTGTCCGGAGAAGCGGATTTTCTCCGCTCGGCAGGCGTCTGCTATCCCTCGGCAGAGCGATTGCGGCG
>JAOEHI010003149.1:0-10991 GCA_025447815.1 Percopsis transmontana
CTCTCTCTCTCTCTCTCTCTCTCTCTCTCTCTCTCTCTCTCTCTCTCTCTCTCTCTCTCTCTCTCTCTCAGGTGGGGGACGTAGTCTTGGTGAAGGAAAACGAGACATTTCCGTGTGATATGATCCTGCTTTCGACGTCCAGGGACGACGGCAACTGCTACGTCACAACGGCTAGCCTGGACGGAGAGAGCAGCCACAAGGTGTGCGTGTGCGTGTGTGTGTAAAGGATTCTTTTATGATATGACATAGCGACTCGAAGTACAATAAATGCACTCTCCACTTTGTCTGGAATTACCCTTGTGGTCTAGGGGGGGGGTTCTAGGGGGCGCTATAACACAATCAATACCTTTTTTGCACCCCCCCCCCCCCTCCCCCAGACATATTATGCTGTTCAGGACACCAAGGCGTACACCACAGAGGAGGAGATAGGCACCATACACGCCACTATCGAATGTGAACAACCTCAGCCTGATCTGTACAAGTCAGTACACACACACATACACACATACACACATATACAGTACATATCCATATAATTTATATACACAGGAATACAGACAAATGCAGTATCCGGTAAGACGTACATATACACTCATGCACAGGTTCTCAAACCTACAGTGTGATCCAGTATACACACTTTTATGTCATACACATTCATGCATGTACACAAAAGACAAAGTTTTGTGTTTTTTCTCTCCTCGTCACAGATTTGTGGGTCGTATCAACATTTACATGGACAACGAGCCAGTGTCCAGGTAAGCTAAACCTGAAGCTAGTGAACAAAGCTCACACTTCCTATCTATTGGAAGTTTTAATGGTAAAATAATAGCTTTTAGTTGCCATTTGTTGGAATACAGGAAATTAAACGTTTAATGACAGTTAATATGGCAACAGACAAAGTGATTTTTTTCCCAAGACAATTAAATAACTTTTTGTATCGCGACCCAATTGGCCAGTTTATCCTATGCAGTTTTACTACTTCCTGTCTTTTGAAAGATTCACCTTGAGAGTGGTAGTAGAACCAACATCGAGAACAGCTTGTACTGAACTAATGTTTAAATGCCTCACACTTTATGTCACATGCCCGTCTTAACCCCCTGGCCCCTTTATTTGCTGGTAGCTGTGACTCTATAGGACTTAATACTATTTTAGAAGGTGCGTTTAGGAAAACGGATCACGTCTCCCTTATTGGTGGGAAATGAATAATCTAATTGAAGATGTTCTCTTCTGCCAGGCCGCTGGGATCAGAGAACCTGCTTCTGAGAGGAGCCACGCTCAAAAACACACAGTACATCTATGGTAATGTTACACCACATATACTTTATACTGTCTACATACCGGATATTAGGTTAAATTAGATTAGATTAACCTAATCTAGATTAGATATTATTATTGATTAGATTCAATTAAATGTGATGTGAATAGATTAATCTAGTCTAGATAAGATTAGATTGTTTTGAAGGATGCGCCCTTCACATAAACTTGAACTGGTAATTCAGTTGTTTAAAAATATAGCAGTGGTCCAATAAAAGCTGAGCTAATACTGTACACTTCCCTATTTAAGATGAACACTGAATACGTCTATTTAATCAGTTCAAATCTGCACCACACAACATATTTGTAGAACAAGGGTTATAAAAAGATTGCTTATCAAGTAGAGGAGTGTCATAAAATAGCGGTTTATTTCAATGAAGTATTCTGACTCTCCCTTTCTCTTTATCTCTCTCTCTCCCTCTTTTTGTTTAGCTGCTGCCATCTACACGGGCATGGAAACCAAGATGGCGCTCAACTATCAGTCCAAGTCTCAGAAGCGCTCCGCAGTAGAAAAGTAAGCCCCATTTCTCCCTAATTTCTCGCTCCCTATTTCACCCTCTTTCTCTCTCTCTTCTCTTTCTCTGTATCCTATTATCACTGGTTACACTCAAGTCTCAGGAGAATCGGTTTGTGTTGATTAGAACATTTCTATACTGTATTTACCTGTATCGTTTGTTTGTGTTTTCCAACTGAACTTTCCACAGCATCTCTGGAGCCCTAAATCTAAATAAGTTTTCTGTCGCCCCCTGCAGGTCGATGAATGCCTACCTGGTGGTCTACCTGTGTATTCTCATCAGCAAGGCCATAATCAACACGGCGTTAAAGTACCTGTGGCAGGCCAACCCCGACAGGGACGAGCCCTGGTACAACCAGCGGACAGAAGGCGAGAGACAGAGACACGTTGTGAGTCCAGCATTCCCAATTGTTACTCTTTTTAAATGTCAGTAACACAGATGAAGCAGGAAACGGTCTGAAGCAATCGTTCATAAAACAGGTTGTAGCGCACACACACTGTCCACACAAGGGTCGCTTGGTTTGATCGTGCGCTGCACGGTTTATTCGTGTGCGTTGCACACACACACACACATACGCAGGGCTTACACTGCCTGGTCACATACATTCGCACACACTGGTAGGGAAGCACCCATCGACGTGAGCCGCTGCAGTCTTTGTCCGTCTGCCGTTCTCCTCAGCCGCGCTCGCTCACTCCTTAAGAAAGGCAGACAGGTGATTATCCATTGCCCACACCTGTCTGCCAGCCCCGTGAACCACACCTCCACACGTTCCCTCCCACACGCATCAGAGCTAAACCACGCCCACACTCCCACACAGGTTAACTGACCGATCAGTCACTCTGCAAGCCTAGAGGCTTTGAGACAGTAAATAATATTGATCTTTTGTTTGTTTATATTTGTTCCTGTCCCATTGTCTCCTCTCCTCTCCTCTCCAGTTGATCAGGGCCTTCACAGACTTCCTGGCGTTCATGGTGCTGTTTAACTACATAATCCCCGTCTCCATGTACGTCACCGTGGAGATGCAGAAGTTCCTGGGCTCCTACTTCATCATGTGGGACGACGACATGTTCGACGAGGAGCTGGGAGAGAGAGCCATGGTCAACACTTCTGACCTGAACGAGGAGCTGGGACAGGTATACACACACACACACACACACACACACACACACAAATACAAAAACATGGACTCTCAATAATGCAAAATATGTCCATGCTAACAAGACACAATGTTCTGTATTGTCGATCAATTAATATGATATTCACATAAGTGTGAGATCCCTGGTGCAATGATTGCAAATGTGTCTGAGCTTCATTCAGATCCAAAAATGTTTTATCCACAGTGTAACTAAATCTCACATAATGCCACGGCAATCTATCGTGGAAAATGTGACCTGTTATTTCTTAATTTCGAAGTCACGTTGGTCTTTATAAAACTTTTACCAAAGTAAAATAAACGTAGACAAACATTGTTTATCCCTCTACTGTTTTCCGGCCAAATTGTTTCTCTATGTGGACGGAGTGATACACAAGATTAACAAGATTAACTTTAGTGTCACTCCACTTAATACCGTCTTGAGGAAATCAGCTTAAATTTGTTGCCATTGACAGTACTAATACCTATTGTACTATCTGAATTGTCTGTATGTGTGCCTTAGGTGGAGTATGTGTTTACAGACAAGACAGGGACCCTGACCGAGAACAACATGGAGTTTATAGAGTGCTGTGTGGATGGGCACATCTATGTGGCACATGCCATCTGTAATGGACAGGTAATATTATTAATGATAATAACCACAACAATTTATATATCACCTTTCAAAACACAGTTGCAAAGTTCTTTACAATAAGACTGAGTATATTTAAAACAAAAAGAGAATAAACACACTAAAAGCAATGAAAACTAAACACATTATATAACACAAAGAGAGTCAAATGAACTAAAAACTTCATAAAACATAAACAAAAAAAACAAAAAACGGCCAGGAACGACACATCAGACGATCTCAGGGAGTGGGAAGGGACATATGGCACTATAAGATCAACTAAATATTGGGGCTAGGCCTCTCAGGGCTTTGTAAATAACCAAGAGTAACGTGAAATCTATTTTAAAAGCAACAGGTAGGCAGTGTAAGGAAGCCAGGGTCGGTGTGATCATGTTTGACGCCCTAGCTAAAGAAAGTCAAGGTCAGGCTGCAGATGGCACGTCAACTCAAAACCCCTGTGTTAACCGGTATCGTATGTGATGTCCAGGTGATGCCAGGTGCAGAGGGTATGGACATGATTGACTCATCGCCGGGTCCTGGAGCCAGGGTGAGTAGTGTGTGTGTGTGTTTTAACAGTCCAGGTTCCTGCCTCATTGAAACGTGCTCTTCTTCAAGCCTTAATCTCATCATACTGGAACAATCATAATCATTCGAAGAAAGGGTTCTAGCTATTAAACGAAGGACTTCTCGTGGAAAAATGTATTGGCTTTGAATTTCTCCAGTGCAGTTGGGTGTATTTCCCATAGACATCCATTCATTCATCTGGAGGCTGTTTTGCTCCCTTTTTGAGCCAGCCACCTAGTGGCAGAGGAAAAACTGCATCTTAAGTTACTTCCATGTTGGATTCAAACGTGAGCAGCAGGGGTTCAGTACATGTGACTCCCTGTCCTGCTGTCCTGTAGGAGCGCGAGGAGCTGTTCTTCCGGGCCTTGTGTCTGTGCCACACGGTCCAGGTGAAAGAGGAGGAGACAGTGGACGGTATAAAACATGGCCTCCAGCAGGGCAAAGGCACCTCCTTCTACATCTCCTCCTCTCCCGACGAGGTGGCGCTGGTGGAGGGCATGAAGAGGTGACGCTCACACACAATAATACAAAATAAGCTACTGTTTAAAATGTACATATTGTGAGTTGCTCTGGGTAAAAGTGTCGGCTAAATCACTAGCAAAATATAAAAACACATGGCAGTACAACGCAATACAATTCAACAGCACCACAAACTATATCCTCCAAAATCATACGATTCAAAACAGTTGAATCGTATGATCAACATAAACTGAACATTATAACGGTCATGAAGGGAGATTTATTACAGTACTGTTGTATTCGACAGCATTAGTTCCGCTGGGTGTACCTAATGAAGTGGCCGGTGAGTGCACCTCACACCCACTAATGCCCCTCAGGTCAACAGGTGGTCATTTCTTTGAATCACCCCTATTTTTTCCCAATAATGTTATGTTCCTGTTTGCCTCAGGCTTGGATTTACCTATCTGAGACTCAAGGACAGTCACATGGAGATACTAAATAGGAAAGATGAAATTGAAAGGTGAGTGAATCTACAGGGTCTTTTTGAAGCCATAGAAAATATATTTATTTATTGGCAGAATGTTAAGTCTCCATTACCCAGAATGTTTTACATCTTCAAATCCTCTTATCTCAACCTGCTATCAGAAATTACAGTATCTACTTTAACAACCCTCCTCTGCTTTATTGTTGTTTTCTCCTCCCAATTCGGCCCGAAATGTATGAATTGGTAGAACGACCAGGTTGCAGCCATCCCCTAAAACCTTTGCCAAAACATGGAGGCTAACGTTACCGGAATGTGCCGCAAGTTTGTTTTGAAAACTGCTAGGGAATTATCTCCCCCTACTGGCGAAACAAATATGTTATGCAAGGTGCAATATTCATTAATTTCACGTTTGACAGTAAGGGAGTCAACAAAAAAATGGCCCAGATCATCATAAATACTTTTAATAGGCCACAGTTAAAAGTAGAAATAAAAAGGGTTATAAGATGCTACCGTGTCTTGTATGTGATATCACATTTATTTGTGTGTGTGTGACATTTTTGTTGTTTGTGTGGGGTCAGGTTTGAGCTGCTGGAGGTGTTGACCTTTGACTCAGTCAGGCGGAGAATGAGTGTGATCGTCAGATCTAAGACAGGTAATACACACACACGCACACACACACACATGCACACACACGTACGACATACTGTATATAACCTGCATGCTTTGCATAGTATGAAAAGACACGTGTACATATTGTATATATGTCTGTGTGCGTTTACATATGTCTACTATTCTCTCCCCGTGTGTGTGTGTCCAGGCGAGGTGTACCTCTTCTGTAAGGGTGCAGACTCCTCCATCTTCCCCAGGGTGATCTCGGGGAAAGTGGAGGAGGTCAGGGCCAGGGTGGAGCACAATGCCGTTGTGAGAGCACACACACACAAGCGCACGCACACACACACACACACACACACACACACACACACACACACACACACACACACACACACACACACACACACACACACATTTAGGAAAGACGCCGTGTGTTTCTGAGCGTGGTGACTGAACTCTTACTGCATCAACCCTATTGGTCCTTTTTGTGGGTGTGGTTTCCGCGGTGACGTGACCCCGTATGTCAGCCAGTAGAGCAGCAAGTGAACCACTGGCCCACCTTCATGCAGTGACAGGCCACGCCGCGAATATCAAAATAAAAATATCCATTATAACCGCCAATAACCTAGTTTCTAATTAAGAGGCACCCTCTATCTTCAGAAAATGTCATCACTTTAATAGTGCTTTCTTACAACAAAGTGTCAAAAAAACAACAACAAAGGAATAGGTAATAGGGCATAGTATATATATGGTAATAGGGCATATTTGTTTCAAAACATAAACATCTAGGCTATAATGCAGTGAAGGAAGTGTTCCTTTAAAAGAAGGATACATGCTTCAAAAACGCTGCATCCTTTTATGTATTTCTCTTTACATCTTAACAAATTTTTGTTTTTTAAATACACTGTAAAAAAATATTTTTTTTTATATATGTGTGTGTGTATGCAGGAGGGCCTGCGCACACTGTGCGTGGCCTACCGCCAGCTGAGCCCCTTGGAGTACGAGGAGGTGTGCCACCGGCTGAACGCTGCCAAGCTGGCCCTGCAAGACCGGGACAGGAAGCTGGCCGAGGCCTACGAGGTCATTGAGAGGGACCTGATCCTGCTGGGAGCCACCGCTGTGGAGGACAGGTGGGCTTTAGCCTCCTCCTAGACAAGCCCTATCAAGCATCTATTAGTGTATTGTCATTAGCAGATGTAAAGGAGCAGATGTATCCTCTGTGTAGAGGGATAGTGGCTTGTGCTGTCTGGGAAGGGACGCCATGTTTGTAGTTCCAACGTGGTTTGATTTAGCACGAGACAACAGGAACGCATTGTCAATAGCAGTTTGTATGTTGGCACGCGGTAAACGTGGTAGCTGTTGGGCTGCTTTTGGTTTCCAATTTAAAGAATTTCCACACGGCTAACATCCCGATAGTTTGTAGTTTCAAGCTATGCTACTCAGGCTTACTGTAGCGTGTGACGGAACATTACAATCTGCGTAACATAAATGCGTGACATAAATTGGACAAACGCGGAAATAGATCGGGCTCTGTATGGTTGCCGACCCCGATCAGTTAAAAAATGCCTGGACCGGCTCTGATATTGATGTTTGATATCGGATCGGGACATCCCTAACACAAATACACAATTTGGTTACATAAAAAGATTGTTCAAATACACCACAGTAGTTCCACAGCAATGTCAAAAAATGAATAGTTGGACAACCTCTGACAGCTCCAGGAGCACACACACACATATTACACAATATTACCATGCATTCAATTTATTCATAGGCTTATTGTAGTACCCCCAGGTACCCCTAGGGGCCTGTGTACCCCCTTTAGAGAAACAATGTTCTAAATGATTGCATGTGTATTCTGAGCCCCCAGGCTGCAGGAGAAGGCGGCGGACACCATCGAGTCTCTCCACAAGGCGGGGATGAAGGTGTGGGTGCTCACGGGGGACAAGATGGAGACGGCGGCGGCCACGTGCTACGCCAGCAAGCTGTTCCACCGCAGCACGCACATCCTGGAGCTGACCACCAAGCGCACCGAGGAGCAGAGCCTCCACGACGTCCTGTTCGACCTGAGCAGGACCGTCCTGCATCAACACGGCACCATGACCCGGGACAACCTGTCTGGGTGTGTGTGTGTGTGTGTGTGTGTGTGTGTGCAACAAAATGAATAAGGGGTCAATTTCCTTATCTTATGTTCACATCGTAACTTAAAGGTACACTCCTTGATTGTTTATAAGTGTGCATGGTTATAGGGTGAGGGGTAGAGAGCGTCGCAAGCGCATGTAGGGGGAGGAGTAGAGAGGATATGCGAGCCACACAGGTGTGGGAGGGGCACGCAGAACTAACAGTGCTTTTGTAACCCTGGTTTCAAGGGGAATTCAGCCACAAATCAAAGTGTCGCTTGAACTTGTGTTACCTTACTGCAGTGTTTCTCAACTGGTGGGTCCTGACCCAAAAGTGGGTCGCAAGCTGGTGGGGAGTGGGTCACGGACATGTGCTTTGGCTCCGTCAAAAAGACTAACTTTTAGTTTACCGAACTTGCGTAGCTGTTTTGAACTGTGCATATAGACATTGTGGATTACTGCACAAATTGTTCGGTGAAATAAATGATAATGGTTCAGAAATGAAATTATTTTTGGGTGGTCAAATGTGGGTCCTGAGGTTAGACCAGCGGAGAACCACTGCCTTACTATATCTTAGTAAGGTGATATTAGTTAAGTTATCGCTCACATTTAGCTGTTACAGGACCCTGCTTGTAAACAGCATCATTTAGAGTTGGTAGCTGTTTAAAGCGCGTGGCCCCACCCTCTTTAATATAACACAATACTGTGTATTTTTAGCGTGTGGGGCCACTGGGGAGTGACAGAATGCCCTCTGTCAAGCGAGTCAAAACATGTACAGCTGTTAGAACCGTGCGCGTTTCCCCAGGCTCTCAGGCGACTGCGTCGACTACGGCCTAATCATCGACGGGGCCACGCTCTCGGCGGTGATGAAGCCCCCCCAGGAGGACTCCAACTCAGGGAACTACAAGGAGATTTTCCTGGAGATCTGCCGCAACTGCAGCGCCGTGCTGTGCTGTCGCATGGCCCCGCTGCAGAAGGCTCAGGTAGGGCAGGGCTCCGGTTCAAATCCCAAAGCCTGTTAACGAATGTGTCTAGAGCAGTGGTTCTCAACCCAAAGGATCCATCCGGAAGTGTATTCATCTCTCCTGTCCCCTTTGCTAGATTGTGAAGCTGATCAAAGCGTCCAAGGAGCACCCCATAACTCTGGCTATCGGAGACGGTGCCAACGATGTCAGCATGATCTTGGAGGCCCACGTTGGGATCGGTGGGTGCTCTTTCACTGACGTTCTCTGACGATCTCGTGTTAACTATGCAAGTCGTGTAGTCATGATTAGCACAATGTTTTCATTAAAACAAGTGACATGGGTGGGATAATTCTCTAAAAACAAGCGAGAAGGCCTTTAAAAAAATTTACCCCTTCGGTAAAATCTTTAGAATTTTAGGAGATTCTCTGTGTGTTTCTCCCCAGGCATCATGGGTAAAGAGGGCCGCCAGGCAGCCAGGAACAGCGACTACGCCATCCCTAAGTTCAAGCACCTCAAGAAGATGTTGCTGGTCCACGGACACTACTACTACATACGCATCTCTGAGCTCGTGCAGTATTTCTTCTACAAGGTGACTGAATATCCCCCCGCCTCTCTGACCACTAGGGGGCAGTAAAGTGCTTGTAAAGCCTCCCCCTTGCACTTTGTTTGCCAGTTTGCCTTGGGTCGGCCTGCTGCGGGTGTAAAGCGGCTTCTTTCTCTTTCTCCGCAGAATGTTTGCTTTATCTTCCCCCAGTTCCTCTACCAGTTTTTCTGTGGCTTCTCACAACAGGTAGGTTCACACACAAAGCACGTGGCTAAGATAATATGAACATTAAAAAAAATGTTAAACTAGCTTATCTGCATACAACAGCTTGAAATGCTACCGGAATGTGCCACAAGTTTGTTTTGAAAATTGCTAGGGAATTATCTCCCCCTACTGGCGAAACAAAAATGTTTAATGCAAGGAGCAATAAACATCAACATTATATTAAGCAACATCAGATATAATAGAAATAAGGGCTTATTAATATATCCTCCTTCTCTTGCTACATTCCTCACTTTGCCTCTTCCTTCCATTCACCCTCCTCCAGCCACTGTACGACACGGCCTACCTGACCCTGTACAACATCAGCTTCACATCGCTGCCCATCCTACTGTACAGCCTCATAGAGCAGCATATCAACATGGACATCCTGAAGAAGGACCCCGCGCTCTACAGGTGAGTGCCTGTCGACGCTGCACGCCACACAGTGCACCGCTAGCTAGCTCGGACCGTCGACCTGGTTGACAGTCGACCTGGTTGTGCGTCTCCTTGCTAGGTCCACTCTTGTAGTTGGAGCGGTTAGTTGTGGTTATAGTTTATTATATTGTGTAGATTAAAGCTGCACTACCTAGCTTAGAGTATTCCTTGTTTGACCATTAGATGGCAGCAACCCGACCCCTCCCGCACCCCTTCATTCTCACACACACAGCTATCACGCCTGCTGAACCAAAGTGAGAGCGAATACGTCCATGGAGGGCGCTCACCATAACCCAACTTAACGAACGCACTGTGCCCCTAAAATAAATGATTAATTGCATATTCCAAGTGCGCTATATGGGTATAGCGATAGCAACATGGGACGAAGTGGCGTCGTCTCTTTCTGAGAAGTATCGTGGCGGTAGTCGTGGCGCTCACAATAACAAACACAAAACGAAAAAAAATTGGAAATGGCTATATAAACCGTTGTGGGAGGTGGTAATGAAAGGTGTTGAGGCCTGAGGATTAAAGCTAAGTCACCCTTTTTATATAACATGGTTGTTTAAACATTGTAGAGTGTATAAATGTTAGGTAATGCAGCTTTAAGTATTTACATTTGTATATTTAAGATACGGTATGGAACTAACTGATCTGAATAGAACAGTGCTCCTCAAGAAGGTAATAACTATTATCGTTTTTCCAGTTAGGGAGATGCAACAGCAAAGAATAACTGTTTGGCATTGTCAGAGAAGATTTGGCTAATTTTTCATGGCCGCAACCCACATACTCGGCTCTGCTGCTCATCCCACAAATGCATGTTCCTTACAAATGTGGCATATGAAAGGGAAATAATCAGGCTTTCAAATGGTTTAAGATTTATTGCGAAGAAGCATTGTTACAACAAAGAAACAACTGACCAAACCCAAATTTCCGAACTTTTTGTGCGTAGTTTATA
>JAOEHI010003151.1:0-10987 GCA_025447815.1 Percopsis transmontana
GTTCCCTGACCCTTGGTCTTGTATTTTTAGTTTGGACATTTTCTGTTTTTCTGTTTACCCCTTTGTGGATCACTTTTGATTAAACCCTGTACACCATTGCCTGCCTCCCGTGCTCTGTCCTGCGCTTGGGTCACCGCTCGCACACACCAGCGTGACACAATGTGTGTGTTTGTCTGTGTGTAAGCAGCGTAGGCCCGTTTGAAAAACCTACAGCATCTCAATGTGTGTGTTTGTACATTGCTGTCAGATTGTTGTTTGTTTATACGCAACACAGTATGACATACTGTGTCGCGTTGTGGTTCCCAGGACAGCACGACAAGATGGCCTCCATGATGGATTTCTTGTCACAATATAATGGCAGAGAAGGTGTTTCCATTTTTCTTGTTTGTCAAAGTCTTAATGTAGCTAATGTAGCTATATATCAAAGCTAGCTAGAAGCCCTATGAATGCTGGTTTAAAGGTATAGTACAGTATATGTGACGTCTATTTGTATTTTCAACTCACCCTTAATATTATTGATTCATAAATATAATGGATTCTTAAATGGATAGCATCCCCTGGTTCTGATACAATCCAAGGCTACCTAAAGTCTTAGCCATAAACATAATTCATAACCATCCCCTTTAAGTGCAGCAATTGACTAGTGGACTGAGTCACGCTGCAAACCTTACATGAACAATGTTTTGTATGGGCCTGCACAGCCTATACACAAAGATTAGCAGAAGAACACATCCTACAGTTCTCTACACACTTTCTGATTAAGGACATGGAAGTATAGCCGAACACAAAATGCGTACAATGGCAGTTAAATACTGCACAATGTATCTCTCAACCTAATTATCATCAGTGCAAACAAGAATAATATGTCAATAATTATCCTATTAAGCCATACCCTAATCAATGTAAGATAATAAATCAGTGTGGTTTTAAAGCAACACATCGCCCTTTATTTCTTTCTGTTGATCCTATTTGGATACACAAGTCTGACTTAACTGTTGAAAAGGACCAGCACTTACCTGACCTGGCCAGCGGGGGGGGGGGATTTTGTGTGAGTGGCATGTCATATTTATAGATCTTCTTCCAACCTGGCATATTCATTTTCACAAAACAAATGTTCACCCTTTTAGTAAACCCACAATGTCCCATAAGTCACCCCCTTAACAGCAATAAGAGAAAAGAAACTGCTTCTTAGCTGATATTAGCTCCTACAACTGTATTGTTTGCTCTCACAGCCTCTAGCAGAGGTTATTACTTGTTCTGCAACATCAGGCCCTGCTCAGGTTAATTAAGCGCCCACCTGAGTCACGCTCGCATTTCCACCTCCACGGTCAGTGTGCATGTCGGACAGAGGGGAAAGGTGTCGTCTCCCCCCCCCAAATACATCAAAAGTTTGCCCGAGCAGCGGAGCATACGGACAGGGGGGAAAACATGACAAATGGGCTCGGCCGGCTCCACACCACCGCTGGCCCCGCTCCCCCGGGGCCAAGGCAGGTTATAAACCACAGAGGACGGGGGGTGTGGGGGTTGGCGGTGTCTCTCACTTTACAAAATGGAGAAGGCACACGATGGTACTGGTCCGTGGCCTCATTTCCCATGTGGTTCTTGAACCGGTTATATTTCCTGGGCCTCAGTCAATAGTGCCTCAGAGGGCAATTCACTGAGGTGTCCCATCCGGCCGTGTACACACAGACACACACACACACACACACACACACACACACACACACATATTACTGCAGCCCAAAATAATCCTATTTAGTCCAAAACGTAGTCACATTTCAAAATCTTAATTTCCATTTCCAACATTTCGATCCCTCTGTAGGAAATGATCAAACGAAGGAGCCCAAAACAAGCAGTTGTTCTAGAACATTTCTCAAATCCCAGAGATGAGACAACTGACTGCCTGGGGCCGCAGGTTAAACTCACACAAAAATTAAAATAACAAAAATTAAAATAACTGCTCTCATAACATCTCTTGAAAAGGAAAACACCATAAATATTTCACGTACCAAGTAGCCTATTAAGAAGTTCTATTTAGCGTCAAAAAACACTAATAAAAAAGAAACAAGAGAATGTAATGCATCTGCACGCTTTACAATATAAAAATACTGAATATGCAATAGCCTATAGCTGTATTGAAGTATGATTATTTTTTAAGCAGCTTATTAACAAAATGTTGAGTCAGAGTTCAGACATGTAGAAATTAGGGCAAATTACAACATTCGTGAATAATTATTGTAATTACTAAAGGTTTTAAGGAGTGAATGATAAACCTTGGAGTAATGTTGTGCAAATGTATAAGTGAAGTATTATTGTTACATGATGCTGTCCTTATTCTAAGAGAATATTATCTGCTTGCAAAAACTGGTGGTTAACCAGTTCAAATGTTGACAAATATACTAATTGTAAGTCGCTTTGGATAAAAGCGTCTGCCAAATGCTGTAATATGTGAATGTAACAGCTCCAAGTGTGCATGCTGTATAACGTATATTGACCACATAGCCTAGAAATTCACATTGTGATTAAGAACAATTAAAAAATAACCTATGTTCTGAATCTGCCTCCTGGGTCACATGATGGCGGTGGAAGTCGGTCGGAGGGGCAATTCAGTGTTGCAGGTCATCATGGTTCAGTGTGCGTAGGCCTGATATGTGGTAGGATCATACACCGAGAAGGCACAGACAGGCTCGCAGGGTTCACTGCACAATTCAACAGAGACACACCACAGCTCGGGCCAAACCTTGTCTCCAAATAATCATTCTAGCACGTACCTTTGCTTGTCAAACACGGTGAAACGCAGCGAGAAGGTCTGAGGCGTTTTACTTATCACAATGAGATCTACTAGTGAGACGTGCAGAGAAACACTTCACACTGGCTGTTATTGTCCTCTTCAGAGGAACAATTTGAAGGATTTTTTTTAAGGGATGGTGCATGCTTTGTTTTCATTTGCAGACTCAATTCAGGGGCTTTTCGTTAAGTTTTCCTTTTGAAAGATGTGAAGAGCGAATGAGGCAATCAGTGTTTCTTCAGAGATGGGCCCTGTGCAGGCGGCCATGCAATATTAATCCAATCTGCGGGGGCGGCTGGGCTTCCAGGCTGGTGCATCCCAAGGGTGCTTCTCCATTACCTCTCTCTCTGCTATCTTCTGTTCCTCCATGTTCAGAGACTCGCCAAGCGCACCCCAAACTTCACCTGCTTTTCTACCCTTTTGAACCTTCCCTTTTCCTCCGCGCAAAGATCTTTCTGTTCTATGATTGATCAATAAACTCACGGCAACTTTAACAATGCATCATCAGTGATTCCATTTCATCTGCTGCCGGTGAAGATAATCACAGATGGGGCTACCTACCATTGTTTTGTTTTGTTTTCAGTTGTATACAGTATCGGTTGTGGCATACAGTACAGGTTTGCAGAGTTTTTACAGTATTTAGCTGCTATTAAGTCCATCTATTAAGTCTTATATCGGTCTGAGAAAGACTGTTACAAATGCATCGTCATTACGGGACCGGATTATTTTGTATTTGTTTAATTAAAATGCAACAAAACATCTCAGTTTGAACAAGAGATTATCGCGCCTGAAAAGGGTTGTAATCATTTGATACCATAAACCTCCATCACGCCTTGAGATTAATTAACAAAATTGATTGCAGATAGGCTTCGTACGCAAAGTGATATAGATGGAGAATTAGCTGCCATCTGGCGATATGCTAATAACTTAATCTGTGGGCAAACCAAGTGAAAACACTTTAAATATACAGTACTGTCACTTTAAATTTATAGTTGCTTTTTCTACTTGGGAAGGATGTTAACAGCCTAATAGCCTCACTTAAAAATAATGAAACGATTGTTGTACAACCTTGCAATGCTAAACGTCATAAAATAATTGAATGGCCTCAGGTTCGGTCTCTGCCCGGCAGAAGAAAATTAACAGATCTTGTCCACAAGGCCTCTTTAAAGTGACTATATCCGCGTGGTCCAGGAACACTCTCCAGTTGCACTATCAACACTTAAATATTTAATCAAGCCTGTCACAGGATCCCACTTTTGACATTGACGTCAACCTCTACACGATGAGCTTCCAAGTGCCTCCATTACACGGCCTTATGCAGTGCTGCGGCAGGAAAACCATCTCGAGCGCGCCTCTTCACAGATCAACTGGTCTTGAACTCAATCACGGTGGTGTTTGCATAAGAGAGCCCAACGCTACTGGTCTGTAACTAATTCATCACTGTCGCTGCCATGATAATAAATAGGCCAGACAGTTAAATACGGGCGTATAGCTGTGCAGGGATGCTTCAAGGCGGTCTCCGGTGAGTTCTTCCGTGGGTTTTCTCTCCTCGTTGTCACCTGGACAACGGCCCAAGCGACAGTTCCCCCGAGCTGAGCCGGGCGAATCTGCTGCGGTTCCCAGTGGCAGTGATTCTGTAAATAGAATCCTTTTCCTTCCGAGTGCCGCTGTTTTGTTTTGCTTGGTTACTTTTACATTAATAATATAAAATATGAAATATACAGCATGTTGGGCTGGCATGGTCCTGTTTGCATTGTTTACACTAAAAATGATAAACATTAGCCTATTTTCTGAATATGCTTGGATTGATTGAGTCTATTTCTGTCATGGCATTAATCCTACCATGTGAATTTGATTTCAATAATCCTATTGTTTTCCTCCAGAAAGTAATCTACATTACTAATAAGCTATACAGAGGACTAATTTCTCCGTATTTGACGGGCCTGTCGGTCCCATTCCTCATATTAGACAGCACTTAACTCCTGCTTATTTTTTAATTATAACTTTAGCGGTTTGATATCACAGCCTTATTAAAACTTTACAGGCCCTGGGTTTGACTATAATTATATCGGCTGACCGGCCTGTGCAGAGAAGATTTGTTTCATTTGCGGCACATAATGGCATCTACAAAATGCATCAGCAGGGGCCATTTAAAAGCATCTATAAATTCTAGATGAGGGACTTGTATGTGTCATGCTACCCTATGGACATTATATTGACTTGGAATAAGTTAGAACCCTCCTGCAGATTTTGGTTTCCTTAGAGTTGCTTTCAGAACTGGTGATGAAAACTATTTTCACACTGTGATATTTATATAAAAATATCAACTCGAATGTCCCACTAAGATACTGATTGATGCTCATACAGTAAACACAATTGTGGCTATGGATAATAAATGAGCCATACTTTAATGTCAATTTTGTTGAGAGGTATATCACCCGTTCTGACCAATGACATATCTGTACGACAGTTAGCTAGTGCGCACTGAAATTATTGTAGGATGTACAGTAATAGTCGAGCAAAGTCCAGTAGAAATGGACGTAAAAAAAAAAGGGTTGAGATTATATATATAGAACTTTTACTGCCATGTGGCCCGATTTTGAGTGTTTTCTGTATCTAGTGATGCAATGTGTGTTGTCACACCAAATTTCAGTCAGAGCCCTGCCTAGCTGATGAAACCCTACTGTAAACAGCGGTGTGCAATTTCATGGAGGCTCATTATTTTATATGGGGCTGAGAATACTTTTAATACTCAAACCGTGTTAAACAATTCATTTCGAGTCAGACAACGTAGCCATAAAAAGTAAAAACGTTACCACAAGTCACCATATGGTGGTGTACCTTAAAGGCACTCATAAGTGTTTGGACAGAAAGCCATTATTTTGGTTGGACCAATCAGGCGGATGCTTGGGCAAGAGACAGATTGTAACGTGAAGCTGTCCTTCAGGCAGCAGAAAAGTTGAGTTGCATATAAACTTTACTGGCTTATCAGTGGCGGTGGTAATGTACTGGAAGTCTATACTCAAGTAAAAGTACAATTACTCCCATAAAAAATGGCTCAAGTAAAAGTGAAAATTCCCATTTGAGAAACCTAGTCAAGTAAAAGCAAAAAGTGACTTTCCATTTTAATATTTTTAGTAACAATAGTTTAATAATGAGAAAACAGCACTTGCTGATAACCCCTTTTAATGA
The DNA here is from genome assembly GCA_025447815.1 of Percopsis transmontana. Classification (NCBI taxonomy): domain Eukaryota; kingdom Metazoa; phylum Chordata; class Actinopteri; order Percopsiformes; family Percopsidae; genus Percopsis; species Percopsis transmontana. The sequence continues at coordinate 5,981 of JAOEHI010003151.1, forward strand.
AGGGAAGCAGGTTCAGTATAGGCTAAACAAGCACATAAGCATAGCCTACACAACTGAGATACTGAGACAGCTCCTGATGACGACCCCACCCCTCAGCTGATCCACTGCTGAAGCCGACAAGCCTCGCCGAAAGATTGTCTCCATTAAGCCGATTCACAGAAATGTTCTCTGAGTAAGAGAACATCAAGTACAGTTTTAAAAAAGGAACATGAAAAGTACGTGTTCCTTAAAAAAAAAAAAAACTTTTTTCAACAAATTGGCAGCACGTATTGCAAACCAGTCAACCAGCGGGACCTCTTTAATCTTGCTCTGCACCTGTAATCAGAAGGATTTGAGAAGCAGAAGCTTCCATCAGATGAAAACCACTTAGGCCAGTGACTCTCCGCAATACATTCCAAGTGTAAAGAGGCCAGTGTAAAATACAGTATGTGCTGTACATTAAAATTATATTCCAGTTATTGTGACTATTTTCCTTCTTTTCTTTTTTTCTACCTACCTGAGTATTGCTGACCATGTCCATCCCTTTATGACCACAGTGTACCCAACTTTTAATGGCTACCTACAGCAGCCATGTCACAAAGCTCACATCATCTCAAACTGGTTTATTGAACATGACAATGAGTTCACTGTACTCGAATGGCCTCCACAGTCACCAGATCTCAATCCAATAGAGCACCTTTGGAATGTGGTGGAATGGGAGATTTGTATCATGACCGTGCAGCCGACTGCAGCAATCTGTGTGATGCCATAATGTACAGTAGGTGGTCATTGCAGAAAAGTACATTTTAATTTATACTACTTCTTCCTGGTAATGAGGATATTGGGAGGATATTGTGAGGGCTGGCCATTTTCTTACCACATTCTTTTAATACCTACTCATGGAACCAGTGCTTTCTGTTCCTTGGACACTAAATCAATTTCTGCTCGCCCCCATTACTAAATCATATTTACAAGTTTAAAAAGCTACGTACTTGTACTAGCCTCATTATTTCCAAGAACACAGTGAGCAACATAGAGATGTGAGATCTTTATGGCCCCAAGGTCCCCCGATCCCTCACTTATTTATAACCATTTATTTTAATAGCGTTTCAGCTCATTGTCTGTCTCCTTGAGTTTGTCGAAGTCACTTTCAAATTAAATCCAGTGCTATTTATCATCATTACCTTTACCTTTGTCTTCTTTCAAAGCAGCAGTGAATTTCTCTTTTGCTACGGCATTAAATCTCCAGCAAGAGTGGAGTTTACATTAACCGCACTCAACAAGCAGAGATCAGAAGGACTGTTATGTGAAGAGAAACATGGGAACGCACACGCCCTGCTGTTGTAAATATAGGAAAACTCTGAAACCTCAGTTCTGAGCGTTAAGCAATTTAATTTAGAGCGTGGAACTTGAAGCCTGGGTTCTCTATAGACTCTTTATTACGTCTTTCTGAAAGCTGATGTTAGGTTGTGTTCAGGAGACTGAGAAATTAAAAGTTCTTTGGGTTCACTATTTAACACTTTCCCGCATCATCACTTAGAAAATATTGGCTCCTACTAATGAGAAAGTTCTTTATTTCCCATGAAATATTTACCTGACTTCGTTCCTGCCAATAATCCTGATGAATGTATACAGTAAGTCAGCCAGGGGAGCAAAGAGTACACATTGCTAACTAGTTTGATATTGACTTTTCCTTCGGCAGTCTACTGCAATGTAATTAAATGAGACTAAGAACACCTGATCAAAATTGATGTTGAATGATGAAATTTCATTGGTGCTTTGGTTCTATCCACCAGCTCACTGTCCACTGACCTGCTTGTACAATGTTAAAGACGTATACGATAATGTTTTATGGCAAAATATTAACTTTTAATTAGTAACTGTATTAGTATTGAATAGTCTTTCCAAACTCAAGGAAAACCAATAACCTAATATGAGAACCCTTAGATTTGCCAATATGCCTACAGTGGAAATATAGGCCACTGGCACACAAGGAAGTGACCTGGTTTATTGATATCAGTTACTAAATATAAATTATAAATGGTCTGCTGAAAGTAAAAAAAAGATTTTGTCAACTTTCATTCAGCAGTTACGCCTTGAGGCAAATTTTCCAAGTGACCGTAAAGGACCTTTTAACACCTTACCTGATCATTCTACTATAACAGGAAGTGGCTGCTTCTGACATCAACAGTGAGCTTTTGTTGAAAAATAAGGATATGGAGATTAACAATGTTGCTAGATTAACATGAGATTAACATGTTTCCCTACTGATGACACTCTGAATGATGTCACTAATGGCTGCCAATCAAAACGGCTTGTAGAACCACATGCTTTTGAAACCAGGAAGCTATGGCAAAACAGTGAGGTGCAGTGAGTTTACATTGTTCACCAACGATCACACACAAGGACCAAGTGCTGAGTAGAAGCACAAGGACAAAAACAGCTTTGTACAATAAGAGGCCCTTATAACCTTGTAATTCAGTGAATGTCTAATATATGCTTAGTCTTTCTAGACCTATTTGTAATCTTGTCTAGAGTAGACTATATTAGCTGTTGCCTAAATAACTGCCTCAACATGCAAATTTAATTGGTCTGTGACGGTGTTTAAATATGAAAATACAAACGTTAAATAAGCATTTAGGCATTCACAGTTTAACGTGAACTGTAAACAGAGTGTGTAACTGAAGCTCAGCTCTGAGACTCATTATGTTAAATGTGTTGCCACAGAGTGACAGAGCGAGAGAATCAGCGACGTGGGGCACACAAACACGCCAAATATGCTCCAAACGTTTTGCTTTAAAAATTACACAATACATGACTGAGCCCCCGTAGGAGAATTTCTCGTGTCATTTACCCCCCTTGCACCGGATGTTTAGTGCGGGGGTCAGCTACAGAACACGGGTGTGTGAGTCAGTCCCCCAGCTCAGTGAGGTTTCTGCAGGCTGGATGACTGCCGACTCAGCTACTGGTACCTGGGTCTAATAGTAAAAAGGATAGGAAGGGCTGGAAGTGCAAGGTCAGCAGTGTAATGACACACCGGTCAGCAAAGACCATAACCTTAAAATAAACTGCCATCTTTCACAATAATTATTTTGCTTACAAAGTAACTCAGTTTATGAAAGGTGGAATATCAGTTTTCATGTTGGTATTATGTGGAAAAACTTGCAGAGTGCAGTTTCCTCTTGTGACCTGAGTGGCCGCCAATTTCTCAAGTCACCCTTGCAGCTTTAATTACATTGACCATTTAAAATATTGTTTTACATAGCCTACCAATTACCAATCCTCAGGTGTATAGCAGGCTGTGCACTACTGTGGGATAGCCTACTTATATTTGACTCTTCAGTTGTTGTTTTTTCAAGCACTGTTTTTATACTACAATTAAACCATTTAGCGGACACTTTATTACAAACAGACTAACAGTGAGTACAGTGAGTTATGAAAGAGCAGGTAGGAGTGACATCTTGCCCAATGATGCTTCCAGTTAGGCCGGGCATGTTGGGGATCAAACCCGGGACCTTACCCAGCGTCGAACATACCCCCCTTGTCACTATAGGCTACCTACAGATCACCTGATGTATGTAAAAATTAAAACACTGTCATGTTCGGGGAAAATAAAGTAAGACTCTTGCCAAGCATCCCCTTGAAGTACAGATGATGGGCAGAGGCTTGTCTTCCCCTCTTCCACCTTTGTCCCATTACTGCATCTCTGCGTATTAAAACATGCCAATATGGATACCTTACACACTATGATAGGCTATAATGTATGATGTACGTATGTGTATTACGCCATTTCGAATTTTCATAAAAGTTCCTCACCGTATAATGTATTCGTACTCTTATTTTTTATGAATTTCAATGAGTTTCATTATTGGTAATTGGCGGCTGCCAAGAGGGCTGGTAATTTCCCTCAGTGTGACTTGAGACAGAATCCTGACGGCAGCGCGGCCGCTCCTTAATGGAGGCTTAGCGAGGAGAAGGGACACAATTTGCATGTTGTCAAAGGACGGGAAAGCAACAAGATAATGGAAGTGCTGTAACACTCTGTTCAACGTTGTTAGCATTTGATTGCTTTTGCTAATTCATTTTTGTCCTGTGGCTCATTTCTTGACGGCTTCGTAATTTATTTACATCGCTGTCGCTGAGTCGCAGGTGCAGGGACCAACAACCTGACGCACCCCACTCTGTTATTGTTCCACGGCAATTGATATTCCTCACTTGAGATGGCCTTTAATTATTTTCCGTCGGTTTGAATGACACTTTCCCTTATGAGTGCCGGTGCGTTATGCTCCAGTTGGACCTCTACACCAGGGCCTCTCAAACTGTTGGTCAGGACAAGGGTCGCAGGATAAGGTAGACATATTGAAATTGAATTAAATTGAAATAATAAAATAAAACAAAATAAGAATACATTTATTTTAGGTTATAATAATTTGTCATCTAGTTTATTACTGTACTGTATCTTGTGCATATATTTTAATGGTGTTCATGGTTGTTTATATTATATATAATTCTATTATATTTATTTAATTCTATTCAAAGAAGCAGTTGATAAGATAGTTTAGCTGTGAACAACTTCTTTTTGAGGGTCCAAAAATATGAAAGCCACTGTCCAAAATGACAAAGCCCAACTGTCATCTTCTACTTCTCCGCATTATGAATGCATTTGACAAGGCAGGATTTTCTCCCTCATTCATTGAGGTTTCCGCAGGACGGAGTCTGTAGCGCTCTAACGAGATCGCTTTCTAGCAGCTGTGTGGTTTGCAGGAACAGATCCTGCGGCCCGCTGGAAGAGCCACCGAGGGCAAACCCGAGGACGGGATTAGCATAACCAGGTACACATACTCTCCCCTTTCCCTTCTCGACCATTTGTGCCAGTAAATAGGTGTTGTAAAGGGGATTTCTGCCGGCTCGTTTGTTCTGTTCCATAGCAGAACCCCCCCCCCCCCGGGGGGGGGGGCCCCGCCCCCCCCAACACCCACAAAAAAAAAACACAGCAAAGAAAAAAAAAAAAAATAAAAAAAAAAAAAA
>JAOEHI010003152.1:0-10986 GCA_025447815.1 Percopsis transmontana
TCTGGTGCCAGCCAAAGCTATACTGAGATGATTGACAGGTGACCTAATTTACTCTCCTTTAGTTTCAACCTGTTGGGAACAAGTTGCTATGACAGCAGTGAAGTTATCATGATAGCAGTGGGTTGTCATGACAGCGGTGTGTTGCGGTGACTGCAATGACTAACCACCTGACTCTGCGTACATAACACTCAGCCAACAGGACCCCAGGACCTCATACAACACAATGCACAGATACAGTACTTGGAGAAAATGAATACAACTTCTCAAGCAGCAAACTCCATGGCTGCTTATAATGCAGTACTGTAAAAGACCAGCAGAGAGAAATAGATAGAACAATGTAAAGGGGCTGAGTTTCAAAAGTATTGCTATATTAAGATGATATTATGGCTTAAAATCATGTGACATCACAACGCATTCAACCAATCATGAGAGATCCCATGACCCAGTCATCCAATTGTGAAAAGGCTAATAGCATATTAACCTATTGGAAGCTAAACTCCTGACTTCAAAACATCACTTGGGCGATGTCACAACGTCCATCTTTTATATACAATCTATGAAACTACTGTGTCTGCTGTTGCTAGTACTGTACAGCTATTACAACTTCTGCTATTACTACAGATCCACGCTGTCATGGATATTGAGGGGCAGATGTATGTATGTAACATGTTAGCGCCTGTTTTAGGCATAGTTTTGTCACAACCTTCGCCTAAAACATGAAGTAGTATGCACGAACCGACCGTACATGGCTTAAACCACATTCTGCCTGAATCGCAATTTGCGCTTTCCCTACACATGCATATGCATTAATGGGAGGATCAAAGGAAAAGTGTGAGTTTCGTGCAAAAACATGGGAGGAGATGTGTAAGGAGAGACTGATTAACTATTTTGTATTACGTATGAAAACTGTGGAGAAACTGCAACATTTCTCTGCCTCCTAAAAGCATGAGTAATCCAGAAAGCGCATTTGCTTATAAGGGAAACAAGGCAGCAGTCACCTGAGCAAGACAAAGACGTAGGTTTACTGTAGGTTGAAATTTGCTAGGGACATCTTTCTGCTAACGCCGATACCCTTTTATGGGTCGCTATATTCGATTAATTAGCAAGACGAGTTTTACAACATTTTTTTTATAATGACAAGTTTATTTGCTTAAACTGACTTGAGATCGGTAGTTGTATTTTACTGTACCTCGGTAAGAACACGCCTTTCGTCAGCGGCCTACTATCACGATGGAAAAGTGCTCAGCGAACAGGGCGCCACAATTTATGGTTAGAGGGTGGTAACCCGCGGCTGATTATGCAATCAGCCGCGGGTTTGGTACATCTAACAGAAAATGAACAGGCACAGCGTGCGCTTTCTGAAGGACTGGCAAGTTGCTGTTTACGCTACACTCTAACATACGTACGAGTGTGTATAGGGACAACACGTGTCGAAATGAACATAATAGATGTGTGAGACATTTTAACACAAATTGTGTCAGTGAAATAAAACACAAATGTCATTTCAACACATTTTTTACACGATCAATGTGTGAGCCATCTTAACACTCAAATTTAACACACAATGGTGTCATTTCACGTGTTGATTGTGTGTAACTGAAAATGAGCTAAAACATACCTAATGTGTTATTGCCAGGCATTTGTAACTCTAAAAACGAATGGAGAAACATGTAAAAAAGGTTAGCCATTTAATCAATGGTCAAATGTTGAAAGGGTACAGAACAATACGATGTTCTGTACACACAAAAGTACAACAAAATGTTTTACAACTAATTTAAAACAAATTGTGCAATTAAAAAAAAATTATAGAAAATATACCAACAGTGCAGCAGAGCGTAGTGGGGAAGCGATCCCGCTACCCCCCGAGGAAACGTCCAAGGAACGCTTCACCACCCTGGTGCGACAAATGCTGGGTCTCGCCGGGTTGGTGGAGCTCCTCCTGTCCCGGGACCGGGTGCCGGACCCCCCTCCACCCGCACCAGAGCCTGAACTCGCGCTGGAAAAGTTTCGACGGCAAACCGGGACGGCTTGGAGCAGGTCGTGGAGTGGGTCCGGACAACGCTGTCCCTGCTCTCCGGTCAGGCTCTGGACTGGGCCACCTCACGTACCACAACCAGGGCGCGTCCATCCCCAGTTACGCCTGGCTAGTGGGGGAGCTCCGCACCACATTTGGGCAGCCGGACACCTGGGGCGATCCTGGTGAGGGCCTCCTTCGTCTCCGTCAGGGGTCCCGGCGCGTTGAGGACTGCATCGTTCATGGAGCTAGGCATCACGCCGCTCTCCGCCGACGAACGAGCCCGCCGACGAACGAGCCCGCCGGAGTCATCTGGGCCTGTGCCTCTTCTGCGGTCGGTCTGGGCATACTAAAGCGGGGTGCCGGCTGCTTAAGGAAGAGGCACTGGGGGAGGTGAGTTCAACCACACACAGACATACACAGAAGCGCGCGCGCGCAGCTGTAACGTGCAAGCCACCACACACAGCTTATTTGTTGCACTGCCCTGTAGTGATTTCTGGTTCGTTCTCCCCTCATGTCTCCACAGCCCTGATCGACTCCGGAGCGGCGGGCAGTTTCATGGGGACTCGCCAACTCGCTGGGACTGAAGCTGTGTCGTCTGGACGTTCCGGTGGCGCTCACCACCTTAGATGGGAGCCCTCTGGAGGGGGGGGGCTCTGTCACTCACGTCACACCCCCCGTCACGCTCACAGTGGACAGCCAGCATGAGGAGAGACTAGAGCTATTCATTACTCAATTGCTCCAGGACCACGAGCCCACATTCTCTTGGAGATCACGGAGGATCCTAAAGTGAGGATCTGGCTTTTGGAGGGCTTGTCTCGTGTGGGGCCGTGGCAGCGGACGTTCCTGTGGTCTTCCTCCCCGACAACGTTCCGGCAGAATATACGGATCTGGCGGAAGTGTTCTCCAAACGGAATGCTGAGTGCCTCCCTGCACATCGATCCTGGAACTGCGTCATTGACCTGCTGCCCGGGGGAGCAACACCTCGGAACCGGGTCTACCCGCTTTCAATGGCCGAGACCGCCGCATGGCGGACTGCCTGCAGCGTGGCTTCATCTACCAGTCCACCTCGCCTGCGCAGGCAGGCTTCTTCTTGTTAGACCATGGCCTGTACTTCAAGGCAGAGAAATGAGTCTTCCACCAGACGGCCATTTCCTTCCTGGGCTATGAGATCAACCAGCGCGGGACGAGGATGGTCGAGCAGAAGGTGGAGGCAGTCAGGTCATGGCCCACACCGACCACCATCAAGCAGCTCCAGCGGTTTTTGGGATTCGCCAACTTTTACCGGCGGTTCATACTGAACTACAGCACTGTAGCTGCTCCCCTCACATCGCTGCTGAAAGGAGGACCCACTCATCTGTGTTGGACGCCGGAGGTGGACCATGCATTCAAGGACCTGAAGGCCCGATTCACCACTGCACTGCTCCATCATCCAGACCCCCATCTCCCGTTTGTCGTTAAGATAGATGCGTCAGCGGTGGGAGCCGGGGCCGTCCTGTCCCAACGGCAAGGAAGTCCTCCTAAGCTGTTCCCCTGCACCTTCTTCTCGAAGCAACTCACATCAGCGGAGAGGAACTATGACGTAAAGTTGGCAGTGGAGGAGTGGAGGCACTGGCTGGAGGGTGCTCAGGAACCATTCATGGTGCTGACGGACCACAGGAACCTGGTGTACATCCGGGCAGCTAAATGTACTATTCCATGCCAGCGACGGTGGTCCCTTATCTTCTCCAGATTCTCCTTCACGGTGACGTATCTTCCAGGCTCCATGAATAGAAAGGTGGACACTCTGTCGTGGCAGTTAGAGCCGGAGGATGGCGTAAAGGAGCCAACCACCATCCTGCCGCCGAGCTGCATCATCGGTCCGGTGGAGTGGGCCATCGATCGGGTCGCTCAAAAGGAACCAGCGCCCCCCGGTGCAGACACTTTGTGCAGCCACTTGTCCACCGGACTGTCTCCCTTCGAGGTGGTGCACAGCCGTCCACCACCGCTGTGCCCCTGGTCGAGAGCATCCAGCGACGTACCGGCCGTGGACGGTTGGTTACGGAGCGCGCGGTCCCCGGTATGTGGGACCGTTTAAGGTCCTCCGGAAGGTAAACAATGTAGCTTACACGTTAGCCTTACCCATAGAATACAGCCGGATCTCTCAAACGCCGGTGGTTCCCGGTCTCTCAGCCACTCCACCTCCCCCGCTGGACGGTCCGGGCGGATCCACCTTCACTGTACGAGCCATCCTGGGCTCGTACAGTGAAGGTGTGGGCATTTTAATCACCTGTCTCCCTTTTTAAGGAAGAAGGGAGAGCTCCGATTGAGCAAAAGGACAGAGAGCGACCACGTGGAAGCTCTCGGGAATACCAAACATTTTGCCTTTGTTGCTATTTTAACATGATGTGGGATTCTGTCTGTCTGCCTATTTTACTCAATTAAATACGTAACTTCAATAAACACTTTAGAAATTAAGAAATGTTGCAACAGTAATTGTGTCACTCACGAGCTTGTTAAGTCTGTCTCGATCCTTTGTCTGGACTGCTGAGTGTCAGGACTCATTTGAGTCTGCCAAGGCTCTCCTGTGTAGCGCACCTGTACTGGCTACACCTGACTTTGTGCGACCTTATATAGCGGGAGTCCCATGGCAGTGGAGGGCTTCCTGGAGGCATGCGAGCGCTAGTTCACCGCCATTGACGCGACGGAGGAGGGCAAGGTGAGCCACAGCCATCCCCGGGAGCTCGCTGGGTCCCTCGTGCTCCTACCGGTGGTGGGTGGAGCGGCTACAGGCCTTATATGGGAACTATACACCAAACCCCCTCCCGACATGTGCCGCTTCAGTGCAGCTTACCAGCCCTCCAGACAGCCCACAGCTCAGCGCGGCCATGGTTCCGCTCGCACGCACGGCAGCTTGCCTTCCAGCGCTGCCCTGCACCAGGGACGGTTCGCCAGGCAGTCCTGTGGAGGCGTCGATGGCCCAAACCAGGACGGCGCCGCTGGACAGCACCCAGGTGGCTCCGTCCTCCCGCGCAAGGATGGAGGCGCCGGTCTGCGCCCTGGGACTTTTGCCATACAGCGCCATCCTGGTCCTTCTGGACAGCACCCCTGATAGGGCCGCCGCCCAGCGTCAAGAGAGCTTTGCTGGCCCGTGCGCAGGAGGCGCTGCCTGGAGGCTTCCATCGTCTCCGCCTCACGCTGCCTCCGGAGAGTCCCAGCCTCTGCCGCTCGTCCCTGGTTCGGCCTCCTGAGTGTCCATCGCCGTCTGCTGGAGGTTCCCTTCCACACAAAAGGCATCGCCTTAGAGGGGGGAGTACTGTCACGATTGGCATGCACAGGCCCGTGCTCACTCAGTGCCTCCCGTCTGGCTGCGCACCTGTGGGGGATTAGCCCCACACAGGTGCGATTATGGACTCTTAAGTTTCCCAACAGCACAAGGTCCAAAAAAACATGTAGCCTAAGGTGACTGTGTGTGCTTTCACAAACTGAATCACATCATTCAATAGTACAATACTAATTATGAAATCAGACTCATCGAATGACGATCGCTACTTGAAAACAAAATCCATACTGTTGTCCTTGCTAGCTAGTTTTACTTCAGTAACTGGCCCTCCAATCACGAAACATGAAATATGCTGAAAATGCCGTGGGTGGCTAGGCCAGCTACGTGTTTGTGCATGTAGCTTTTCACATTTCTCAGCGAAATGACACTTGGCATTGTGTTTTGATGCAATTCTATATAAAAAGTATGGTCGTTTTTTTTGTCGTTTCTTTGTCAATAAAAATGTAGATTAGTTTTTGTCCGTCAATGTCATCGTCATCATTCTCCCATCAAATCGTCAGGGGTTGTTTGATGAATATATTCGTCACAATATTCGTTGACTAAATTAACACTGGTGTATACTACTTTTTTAAAGAATAAATCTTGTATTATTGGGTTATAACGCATCATAGTTATGGGTTCTAAGAATTGGATGATAACTAGACTAGAATATAACAAACTCATTTTATGTTATAGTATACATCTGCACTGCATTGTAAACGTTTAAAGGTCATTATAAAGTGAGTTTGTGCTTAGTGACTTGCACTTTAATTCGCTTTTTAAATACGTAGGCGTCTAATATTCCTTAGGTAGTTTTATTTATTCTTTAATGTATATTGCTTTATCAGAAGACCAAAACACACCAGGTTTGTCTACTCCAGACAGTAGACAAAAGATCAGAGGACAGTTTAAACACTCCGTGATCACAGGTGATGACATTAATCAACATATGTATAAAAGCCAGTTAAGGAAAAATTTCAGTTTTGTAGAACACTTTATTATTATTTTACATTGACCAGTCCATAATGATTTTCAGTTTTGCCATATCTTATATAGATGCTGTGTTACATCCATTTATAGACCTAATATTTAATCTATCTTGCTTTTGTATTCTCTTTCCAGAGAACTTTTAAGAGGGTACCATTTTAACTTATTTAACTAATATGTTCGTGCACTACTGTCGTCAAGTCAAATTTATATATTTCATCATCCCGGGTAAACTGAGTGACTCTCATGCTGCCGTTCAATCTGTGCCATTTGTTTGAATAAAATTTATCTATTTGGAAAAGAAATAAAGTCCGTTTTGTTTGGCAGAATCAAGCTCTTGGGGCTCTTGACTCACAGAGCTCAGCACATTGTGATCATGTCTCAACAGGAGAAAGCCACGAATCTGGAAATGCTGCCACTGGGACACTGGCAGCCACACGTAAGGGAATTCCGTTGGAAGTATATGCCAAAAGCCTCAGAGGGGAAACCCTATCATTCCATTAAATTGGTTCCAAGGCCTCTTTACCCCAAACACACACACACACACACACACACAAACACACACACACAGTATATAGATGCACATACAAATGTATATACACAAATCTACACACAAACACACATTCATACACATGTATCAAAAGAAACGCCATATGCATAAATAATAAATATAGTAGTATTTAGACACATTAATATGCTGTATTTTTAAAGGTGACATACCGCAGAACCCAAAAACCCCACTCTCAATACAGCCCTCTACAGCCACGTGGTGGAGTCCAAGCGAATAATGGAAAGTACTATGCATGCTTGGACGTGGGTCAATAGCAGGGATTTCCTCAGCCTGTTAGTGGAACACTACCTTACTAATGGGGCTTCACTCAAAGTGCGTAAATCTCTCCATGGGCGCAGCCTCATGAAACCACACCCTCATCCTATAAACGGCATTGTCCAGGGCCTGAGACCATTGTGTCCTGCTGGTAGCGAGAGGAAATGAGGACTATAGCTTGGATGTGAAAATGATACCCCAGAGAGGGTTTTCTTGTTACCTACAATGCTGTTGCTAGTGGCTTCCGTGCATTGTCGCCACTGGGGTTATATGGGGCCTGAGTGGTTGTTCTTTAATAACTTAATAGGAGGTAAAAATGTCAACATGCTTCACGTATCTTTTTTTCCAGTTACATCAGGTGGAAGGATGTGATCATGGTTTACAGAGAAAATTCCATTGCCATGTTTTGACCTCGTTATAGGGAGAGTTTGACAACTCACTGATGGTGGTTCTCAAGGTGATTCATGTTAGAGAGCGCAGCGTAAACAGCGACTCCGCCAGGCCACAGAAAGCACACGCTGTGCCTTTTCATGGATGTACTGAACCTGCGGCTCATCGCGTAATCAGCGCATGTCACCGCATGTCACCGCATGTCACCGCATGTCACCGCATGTCACCGCCCTCTAACCGTAAGTTGCGGTGCCCTGTTCGCTGAGTTGGAGGTTCGATATCATATCTGATTTCTTCCAGCAACTGTATAAATGAATGACTGCTTAATCTGTAACACTTGATGATGTGTGTAAATATGTGTGTATAGATAGATTGGGAGATAGATAGATCTCCCAGTTTGATTTATGCTTCAGTGCTATGTTTACAGCAAAGTGGGATAAAGCAGAGCCCCCATAAAAGTAGCCTACCATTGATCTACTAGCCATTAATTGATAAACGGCTGTTCCCAGTCGGCAGGTGAGATCCCACATAACATGAATTACAAACCAAAAACTTGCAGTCTTTTGACTGTGAACACCAGGCACTGTACACGCTTAAAAGAAGGTGCGTGAGCGAGGAAAATGCAGTCTCAACTGACAGTTGGTAACTCTGACGCAGTTTACAATGAACGACCATAAAGGTGGGTACCTACAAAGTCTGACAGACTTTTAAATGGAAATATTTGTTGATAAATGCTATTTAGTGTTATGTTACATAATGTTAATGTTACATGTACCATGGCTTACTGTAAACTTTAGCTGGCACAGAAAAGCAAAAGGAAATATGGGATTATTTTTGGGAGTTTCCATGTTGATACTACCATACAGTATCCTGGTACCGGTAACAGGTTCATACTAGGCTAGGAGGGTATTACGGTTGCCTATACTAGGGTATTTTGAAAACCCGACAGTACTGGCATGATTTTCAATAGCCTCCCGTCAAAAAAAGAGACGCTCCTCATTCTTTTAAAATTATAGGTAGGTCTACATTGGATGATGTATTGAGCTTATGTAGACCACAGCAGAGGTTCTGTTAGCTGGTTTGCAGCTATTTTTGCCTGGTATTCAGCTATTTTTGCCTGGTATTCAGCTATTTTTGGCTGATATTTAGCTATTTTTGGCTGATATTTAGCTATTTTTGCCTGGTATTCAGCTATTTTTGGCTGATATTTAGCTATTTTTGCCTGGTAAAATGTATAAAAATCCGATCATTTAAAAACTTGATTGCGAAACAGGCAGTAACCTAATTTTCTCACGTTGTGTCTGTGTCGGCTATTCCTGTAGGGCCAAGCTTTGTAATTAGCGATTTTTGTAACTACATCTTCGGCACGAACTGTTTCATAAGCAACAGATTCACTGAAAATAAATGTTATTATATTGTATATGCCTTGTGGCGTACCGTGACCCTCGACACTGGGCCTTCAGTGTTACCATACTGTGGTGGCAGAAAATGGTCTTACCCTTTCACCTACTTAAAGGGCGCTTTGTTATCATTGTAGAAATGCTCGACCCTATCTGTCTGCTAGTGGGTCGACCTGACATTTAGTGTTTAGGCTAGACTGGTAGATTAGGGTTTTGTAGCTGTTCCTTTCCAGTTCGGGCGTCATAACTCAAGGCTGGTGAGGGATCTGTTGTTCAAGTAACTGGTCCCCCCCCACCTGGAAGACTGGAGCAGTTGAAGTGTTGATGCATGCATGTGTTCTGCAGCTATTTTCTTAAGTACTTCTCTGTTGTTTTCCTCATTGTTAAATAAACTGTTAAGAAGACAACGATTTGTCAGGAACTCATTTGTGGATTCACTTTCTCACTAGGGAAATTAAGTGAAGTGCAGGAGACAGTTGATTCCTCCCTGTGGGTGAGAAGCTGCGCTCAACGGTGCCCGGATCATCGCTCTGGTCCTGAGACGAGAACTTACTTGGTGAGGAGTGAATGGGCAAATGATTCATCATAATCAGGCTGAGGGTAAACCACAGTAAAATAAATAGTCGACTCCCGCGCACGGAGGTCTGGAAACTTAGGTCCACTAAAAGGTGGAAAGAAGGGAGCCGTGGACTGGGGAGGGAACGCGGATGAAGCTTATATCTCGCACCCGAAAACTCAGTTACCTGGAATCCAGTAGTGGTGGATTGGTGGGCTATTGCTGATCATTAGTTGCACTAAGTAATAGAGGGGGTTCGGGGGAGGTCGAACTCGTAAATTCTGGGCTGTCGAACGTCTTTGGCCAGAGATCAAAAATGGGTAGATGTCAGAGCAAAGCAGAGTGTGCATCCAGCCAGAATTTCCTTTAACCAGTTGTGAAATTCATGACTGAGAAAAATTAGGCCTCTATGGGACAAATTGATAAGTGGGTTGAATTCAGTTTCCCAGAAAGCTTTAGTCTGAATTAACTGGATCAGCTCAAGGCACGTTTAACGGCAAAGGAAAGGAGAGATACAGGAAAGCATGCAGCCTTCCCAAACTAAAGGGAAAAACAATCTGTTTAAAGCAGATTGGGGAGCATACATGCTCTGGAGAGAGGAGGCAAAATCTAGGGACAGAAAACACAGAGGGTCGGAAAATATGGTGCCTCCCGGATGTTTGTGGGACAAGGAGGGCTGCTGTTGCTTCTGTTTCTCTTTCTCCTGCCCAGTCTGAGTTGTTTCAGGGGGATTTTAGCCCGCATGTGGCTTTGGCAAAACCAGCAGATTGGACATGGAAGGAGATGAGGAGATGGATGGACATCTGGAAGTTGCTTGACTACAAATCTATCGTCATATGTCTATAAGTCATTTCCAGTCTTTGTCTTGGTCCGTGTCGTGAGTCCTGTTTCTGTTCTGCCCTTGCCTTGACTTGCCAGTTTTGTTTTATGAATTCTTGGTTTTTGAACTACCCCTAGCCTTTGGCTTTGTATTTGGACTTTACCTGTTTTTCTTTGGTCCCTGTTGTGGGTGAGTTTCAGGTCTATTAAACTCCTTGTACACCACTGCCTGCCTCCTGTTCTCTGTCTGCGTTTGGATCACAAGTTTTCACGAGTCCTGACAGAACGAACCCACCATGAGTGACCCAGCGGACATGGAGAAACTTTCCCAGGCCAAAGCGACTGTGGGAAGGGTTTTTTTTTTTAGCTCATTGCCCTAACCCGCAGAACAGAGGATCTCAAGCACAGGTGTAGACTGTTGACCCTCAAACGGGGGTGGTGGCCGCTGCGGCAGCTTTCCGGGGCACTTCTCCGATGGCTTTGATGGAGGAGGACATTGCTTCAGAGAGGGCAAAGCTGGAGGCCCATTCAGGTGGCCACGATCCCCGGCCTGCCAGCCTCTCCCCAGTACCTGTGTCGGCTAGCACTAGCTCCGCTAGCCGCTCCCCAGTCCCTGTGTCGGCTAGCACTAGCTCCGCTAGCCTCTCTTCAGTCCCTATGTCGGCTAGCACTAGCTCCGCTAGCCTCTCTTCA